>UFQX01000194.1:0-166829 GCA_900497675.1 Arapaima gigas | reverse complement strand
AAAAAAAAAAAAAAAAAAAAAAAAAAAAAAAAAAAAAAAAAAAAAAAAAAAAGTTTCAGAAAGGCCAAGTAATTGATGCTCTGTAATTTGGGCATCCATTACAAAAATTTCATGTGTCAGGGGGAACAACCTGGTAAATTAAGGCAGCATGAGGTACACAAAGAAAGACAGCACTGCAAAGAAAAATAGTGGTCAAGGCTCACTGACAGAGATTAATGAACACTTAACAGAACAGCTGCTGAAACCCTCAAAATGCTGACCTCAAAAATTTTATTCAGTCAACATCCCTGTGAAAATCTCCATAAAAACTGCATATAATAAACTCCACAAAGCTCATATTTATGTTCTGCCTGCCATTTGACTGCTCATTTTAAAAGGAAATGCATAAACATACTGTAATACAAAGTACAGATATGGTCTAATGAGTTGTATTTTAATTTCTCACGTTTGAAGTTTGTTTAGAAGAATCAAAAATATGTTGCCAACTGTTAAACAAGGTGTGGCTTCTGCAATGGAGCCATCATTTCTGTGGGAGCCAATGGGTCCAATGACATAATATTCATGTAATAGCCAAGTGGCATGAATCCATTTTAGGTGACCTCATATAAACCCTGTTTCCTCATAATATTCGCATTCTCCAAAATGATAATGGCCCTGGAATCAGTGCTAGAAGAATTCAAGACTGGTTTCATAAATACTGCGATGAAGTAAAATGCCTTCCATGACACCTCACTTGGCAGATCACAAAAATCCCTGGATCTTCACACAGGAACATAAGAACAACCAAGTGCAGATGACATTTCCACCTTCTTCATACATCAAAATACAGGAAGCTTTCCTTTAAGGCAAAGGGAAACCCTACTCTTCTTTAAGAGATATTAAGCTAATGTGGTTATTCACACATTTCCTCCAGTTTTGTCGAGTCCAAGAATATCAACACCCTACATAATGTTTACTGAAATGCACTAATTTTTTTCCACATCACTGTTGTTTGAGCTAGAAAACAATCTTATAAATCTTAAAACCTGTAAAATCTAACATTAATGTTTAAGCTCTCCTAGAATTTGTGGTGTTTGTTCTCTGTGGCAAATATCTTCTCGGTGCTCTGTTATAAGCGTGCTATAAAAATTCAGTAATTTTGTATGTTCAATCCAAAAAGCATTTTGTACACTGGAAGTTAAGTCAACCAAGTGTGATTCAAATTAAACCTATAGAACAAGTCACCATGTATGGTTGCCATGCAAGTGTTTTTCAAAGCATGAATTTGGGAAAAAGAATTACAACCAGAAGTTCGTACAACCTTAAGATCCAATCCAACTCAGTGCAGCAAATAGCTATGTACAGAACCAAAAAAGGCGTGAAGATATGCACGCCAGGTTAAAGGCCCCAGATGTCTGCTGAGCAAACAAAACCAACCCAGCTTTCTAATCACTAAGACTTTAATTAGAATAAACAAACACACACACACACACACACACACACACACAAAGAGCAAGAAAACAAAATGAACAAAGGGCTGTGGGTTACACACCTGTCACTTGGGCCACCACAGCCTGGGAGATGCGTCGGTTGCCCAAGAAGGCTTTGATCTCCTCCTTGATGATGCTGCTGTCTCTCCTGCAGGGAAAGAAAGGAGTGAAACCAAAAAAAGACATAGCGACAGAAACTGAAAAAACCATTTAAATGCATAATGAGAACAGTCAAAGTCTACCATTTTGACAGGGCTTTGGCCACTGTGCGTGCCTCTATGCTCTTTGTACTTGATCATATGCTGAGCCCTCCGAGGAAGCCGTGTTGGCAAGGGAACAATACAGAAATAAACTGAACTGAAACTGCATGTGAAAACAAAAAACACGCTGCAGTCTTATCTTGCTCCAATAAGCAGAAATCTGCTGTCACCATGCAAAATTTACACACATCCTCCACGAGGATCATACACACGTCTCTCACAAACGACTTTCGTGCTGCACTGCGACAGTAGTGTTTGCGATATTTGAAGAAGAAAATTCTCACAGGTTCCCAGTCCAAGGGGGGGAGGGGGAAAAAAAGAAAAAAAGCTTACATTTGTATTGATCCCAATTAACAAAATTAACTTTACACAACACAGCCAAAATGGACTCCTCTTCTGCCATCGGTTTTAGTTTCTCACATAACCAAATCAATAGTCCATACATAATTAACTGTAGGGTGAGAACAACAACCTGGAAGTCATGGATACAGAATGTGTTAGTCTGACTTCCCAAGAAGATGGTGCAGCACAGTGTCCCCTTGTATATCAAGGACAGAAAGTCTCCCGGCTGATCATCCTTGTCATTCTGCAACTTACCGTATGTACAGTATTGATCAAAAGTTTTAGTAGACTTTCGGAAATAAATTTTAAAGAGGCATTCTTTTATTACAGTTTAAGCACAAAATGTAGCATCATGTCTTCCTAACTCTTTGGCAGTAATTTCCAGAGACGTAGGACACGTGTGGGTCACTACTTTCACTCTTCTGTTCAATCTGCCTCGTGCAAGTACCATCCTGATGTACGGACAAGTACCACTGGTACTATAGAAGTCAGTCCTCCTGAATTGTATGTCAATCAGGTTGTAAAAAATGTCATGTATTTACTAAGAACCCATTTAAGGAAGTCTTCTGAGGTCTACTGCACCATCCCACATTTTGGAAAAGCATTCATACATTTTGTTTTGGAAATCCAAGACTCAAGCTTTAAAATTTGTTTATATTATAAAGTATAGAAATTGAGAATTTCACATTTTCCAATGGTTATAAAAAAGCAGTACAGTCTGCCAGAGTGATTAGAGGTCTGGCTTCTGTGCCAGGCCTATTAGCTGTGAGCTGCACTTGAGATCGAGTGCGACTGCAGCCGCGGACTGCCATCTGGTGTCCCGAAATGGAGCGTGTTATTAAAAGAAGCACATGGGAATGTGAGGGGTGTCACAGAACAAGGAAGTTGAAAAGGGGGGGGGGGGGTTTGTTTGATGCCACTGCTGTACAGTATTTTTTGATACTAATACATGATGACAGTGACCCTTCGTCAAACAAGGATATATTTAGGCTTAACAGAGCAGACAAGTTACACACACAACCACATTATGTAGTCAGGGCAGCATATTTAAAATAATATTTTGCTAACTGAGAATATAATGTCTTGTACCTAGACATTCTCACTTGTTAGATTTTTAATAAACCAATATAGATCAGTTCAGCTGCTTGGGACAAATTTATAAAATATTTTGTATGTACATAAAAGTTTTACTTTGTCTGAACAAAATACTTGTAGCTGAAAAATTCATTCAATAATGGCAAATTACTAGATCAATTACTAAAAAGACTACTTTTATAACTAGGAAATTGCTTAATTGATGGTTTGAAATATGACCTTCATATTTTTTCACCCATGAATTCATCGAGCCTACAACTTATGTCAGGAGCAGAGAAGCAAGTTGTGGGTTCAAAACTCCCACTGTACTACCTGGGGCTTGATCATTCCTGGTCAGGTCACCTAGAAGAAAGTGTCTGATAGTGGTAGAGCTGAAACTCCCCACGACACCAGCTTTAAACAGTATATCATCTGTTGTCTTAAGTTACACAGAAGCGTTTACTGGTTCACTGTCCATTTCTATCACTGGTTCAACGACTGACCTCATGAGCTCCTCCACCTTGTCATCGATGTCCAGATCTTCCTCAGCTGCCTCAAAGCCATAGCCACGTGGAGCTGCTGTGCTGTTGACTGGGTAACGAGGTGGGGACAGCTTTCCGTTGGGCACGGCTGAGAGGCCATCACGCCCATTCTGGGTCACGACACCCAGAGAAACGGTAGGGGGGACCTGTGGAGGGGGTGGTGAGGTATCATAGCTGTTGCTGGGCGAAGGGGAGAGGCCACCGACACCTCCACCGCTGCCAATACCAACTCCGCGGTACTGTGTCTGCGTTGCCGCTGTCGCGGTAGAGGAAGATGCTGCCACATTATTGGAGGAGGGTGTGGAGGAAGAAGAGGATGAGGTGGTGGCAGTAGCATTGCTACTGTTGCCATTATTGGAGGCTGAGCCGGCCCCGCCCCCTCCATATGCAGGCCGCCGACCAAACTTCTCCCCGTGTTCGCGATCCAGACGGTCTAGCGTGTCAAGAGCATGCAGGATCTCCTGCTTGGTCATCCCCGTGCGGCGCAGCCGCTGCAACAGGTCGATCTGCTCGATGGTGAAGCGGGGCTCGTCTGTGTAGTGGGACATTCTGGAGAGGGCAATATAAGGAAGGGAGAGCTTACAACTGAAAAAAAAAATTAGTTAAGCTAAGTCTTATTGGTCAACATAGCACAGTGAGGGACTTGTTTATACAGACAGCTCTTGAGTTACGACATATGTGACAGTGGCCCCCCTGTTAACCCCGTTACATTATTTCTGAATCCCAATGCTCAGCTGTAACTTCTAATGATGATTGGTCGAGCCCCTGTACAATAACAATAGCTGGTCATGATTTTGTTCAGATGTCTAGGTGCAATTGTGTTTTGTTTATAAAGTTTGTGGTTTCCTTCCGGGCACTTTTTTTTTTATTATTTAAAATAGCCAGAAAGTAAAAAAGTGAGTTCTCTGGTAGTGCTAGAAGAAAAGCAAAAAGTAGAAAATAGATCTAAAAATGAAAGTGATATTAATAGTTCCCATTTTCATGTTGCACTGTCATAATTAAGGCAAAGTATTTACATTATTATATTGTAAATTTGTATTATTTAACATGAATGTCGTATTTTTTGTTAATTTTGCACAAAGTCTTTTCATACATTACATGTATGCATGTTAAGCATTTACATATCTGTATAGGTCACAGGGAATTTGACTTTCAATAGGGGGGTCATCACAGAACCTCATGGCAAGATGAAGATCACCTGTACTGTTTGAAGACTTTTGCCACCACACTGACAACAAATATTTACTTGTCAATGACAGCTTCTCTGATTCCACAAGGCCAGTCAGATTTTAACCCTCAAAAGATCCCCTTTGGTGCACAGCCAACCATATAATTACTCATTTCACTTGAATGTAATGTTCACTGCATTCCAAATACTGCTTCTAACACATTATCAGATCATGTGGCATGTGGTCAGCATCGATGGAGGGTATACATCATCTATGGCAGATGGTGAGCACTAAAAGCAAAGCTTATAGTTTCCCTCCGAGTTCAAGGAGGAGCCCCTGCTTGAAGACAGTGGAGTACCAGCTGTCAGTCCAGGTTTCTAGTATTACTGATGCTCAGCTACAAACAAGTGGATGGCAATTCTTTCCTCTAAAGGCCAGGCCATCATTACATGAAGTCTCCTTCTGTAAGGTCTTTGACAAGCCTGCCATCCCTGATCCAGGAGGATAGCTCAGCTGGACACAATAACATGTAGAGATCCCAGTCTCGCAGTGTTAACTAGAGTTCAACCACTTTACTGTCTCACCAAGGGTATCTTTTTAATAATGACTAGAATTTAAGCTGTCAATTAACAAAGTAATATCTCCTTGTTACCAGAAATGGAAAGTCTTTTCCCAGTGGAAAGTCATTTTTGGATAGTTGCCATGGCAGCCATTTCCACTGTTTCCGCTAAAATACAACAAGGTCGTGCCGTCATTAGAGCGACGGATAAGGCTAAGAAAACATGAGTGCTCAGTCTAGCACAACATAAACACAAGCAGAACATAAAGCTAGCTTTATAACTCAGGAAGAAGAAAAAAAAAAAAAACATTCTCCACTAACATCCGACATGGAATGTTTAGTTGTTCTACAATGTTACACTTTCATGTTTGTATTAAAACTATTTCAGTGAATTAGTGCTAAATTTTCTTTAAAAACAAAGCCAACAGTAATAGTAACAGTGATCACAACTGTTAAGCAATGCAAATGTAGCCAGTAAAAGCACAAAGTGCACAAAAAAAGACAAGTCACAATAAAATTAGTGGGAGGAGATAAATACTGACTTGCTTTTTGAACAGTCATCATGTCACTGGAATCCACAAGAAAACCAGGCTGTAGCCCACCTCACACCATCGTACAGCTGATTTGGGAAGTAAGCACTTTCTCCATGATCCAGCATAGCTGCCAGCAAAGATGCAAAACGGATTCATCTTTCAATTTGTGTAAGACTTATGTTATACATGGGGGGGTGAGTGAGAGAGTGAGAGAGAGAGTGTGTGAGTGAGTAAAAGAGTCTTGAGGGAAAACTGCCAAGAAAAATTTCCATCTGAGGGAGCCAACCTAGTTTTATCCTTTTTTATTTTTCTAAAGAGGCAGAGGGTGACTCATGGCGTATATTTGCTGTGTGCTGTATGACAATAGCGGGGAGGTTCAGCAATTTTCTGCAGCTGGTGATCATGCAGACAAGAGGAGCCTCAAGTCCAGACTGAGCGCAGTCACTGGTCACACCAGTCACACATTGTAGTCTGACTTCACCAGTATGTTGGAAACAAAAGGCAAGTACAAAAATCTCCTTAACATCTGACAAAACCCTCATTATCGGCACTCAGCGTTCATAATAAGTACTTTCAGAGAAGGTTAAAGCGCTTTTCGCTTTGCCATCTAGACAAAATTGTTGAAACACTAAAAGCATCCACAGTCTGAAATAGGCTGTTTGCTGCTGATATGTAAATACTAGCTGCAGTAACAAAAAGCAGACTTCTTTCAACAGGCTACAAGATAGGCCCTTAAACAAATCAAATGACAAACCAATTATTTTTAAACTGTTTTCTGCAAATCAATATTTGCTCTGAAAACACTGATTATTTGGCTGAATAATCACTAAACTTACTCAAAAGTCAATTATGATGGAACAACAGGATAAATGAGTAATCAATCAATTCTTTTCCATCAGTTAACTGAGTACTTGGAATATGAATCACTCTTGTTCATGACCTCAGACTAAAGCCTGGGGTAGTATTTGTATTCCTGTAGAAATTGAGCTCTTCAAATATTTAGTTGTTTGTTTCTTTGCCCACTTGTTCACTGAAGATTTAGGACAAATTAGAATAAATCTGAGCTCAAGTTGATCCACCACTGGAAGGTTACAGGGAAAGACATCACATCTAACTCAAACTTAATCAAATGAATAAATTGAGCATTAAAAATAATAGTGCACTAAACAGGCATTGAAAATAACGCAGTAATGCATTCTTTCATTGTGTCCCCTGTACTAGAAGGCATATTCATTAACAGCACGTGAAAAAGTTATGTTCTCTCTCCTATGTTAGGCTAAATCTGCTGGAATTTCTGCTTTACTGCCAAGATTTTAAAATAAATTTAAGCTAATCTTCTGATTCAGAACCAGGCCTGTGCTATTAAAATACTAGGAAGATAATACGCAGCGCAGATGGGACACAGCTGTGGTGCGAGTCTCCAAGTGTCACTGCTCTCCCCTCACACACCTGCACATCAAAAGCCCTGAACCAAAAGTGCACCCAAGACACGGGCCACATCACAATAAAACCAAAGTAATGTAAACTGTGTTAAGAATCCCTGTGAGTGATGAGGTCATCACCCATGTAGGACTTACAGGAAAACCAGTATTCCTCAAACTTTGCAAAATGAGAACACACTACTTAATGAGGACTCTTTACCAACTTAACCATCATGACATGATCAAGATCATGTCATGTCAAGATCAAATGCGAGCATTGAATATCTTTGTATGTTTTATTTATGTTCTAATTAGGTTAATGATAGTCAGACTTTACCCTAGACCAGGGTCTCATTCTCACCCAGTCTTATCAGCTCTATCAATTGTAAAATTGTTTGAGGAGCTCCAAGTTGTTTTTTTTTTTTTAATAAACTCAGCAACAAACCACATTCACTGCTAGACACTGGACATTCAGTGCACATTTCTTCCCCATTACAAATATTGCCCTTTTTTCATGACAGACAGACATGTCTATAATCCTACAGTAGTATGCAGGGGAGCATAGCAACCTCTTTGCTTATTTTTTAAGTATTTACATTAAATACCTGCTTATTATGAAAACATTCTCCAATATTAAACAGGTGAGCTCAGCTGAAGGGGATTTTCAGGTTAATTACTTCACAAGTCATTTGTACTTTTTAAAAATATATTTCTGCTGAAACACCAAAACACAAAAAAATTTAGTTCAAATGAAAGCATATCCATATTGATTCCTTTCAGCAAAACTAAACTGTGTTCATAAGTTATTAGAAAGTTAAAACTTTACACTTTCAATTTAAACATTTGTAAACTTTTTTTTGCTTCATTATTTAGAGAAATGTTTGAATCCTTGCTGCAAATGATTTTGTTGTTCAAAATGCGGCAGGTATAATGACAATTTAAAAGCCTCTGGAGTTACACACTGACCCTGATGTACGAATAGACATTGTTCTGCAGACAAAATCAAAAAAATGCTAAGAGGAACAACGTCAAAGGTAGCTGTAAAAACAATTATGGAAATTGCCCTTCTGCTTTTGTTGACTTATTAACAAGAAACACATATGCAAATTCAACAGTCGTCATTCACCGTGCAAAACATAACTGAAAAATTACACCTTTCTGAAGTCCTATATGCACAGTACAGAATAAACTAGTAAACACAGTTAAGATGAAGTATTTGCACAATGATAAACTCCCAATTTTTACAACAGCAGCATATTCATCAGCTCTCTTAACAGATCTTTTCTCTGGTCCTGAGTTAATATAGACTGAATTAAAATGAGATCTACTGGGACCTCTTTCGGTTAAACAGAGTTACAGCCTAGATATTGGTGTGCAAAATAAAAACGCACACACACACACGCGCGCGCACACACATTATAATAAAAATATAAAACAACATCTAATTCATATAAACATTACTGCCACTTAACACAGTATTTCACTGCTGACTGGCCAGGAGCTACACCTGCATCTGATGCAGTTCCAACCCACTTCCTCCATCATTCACATTTGAGTTGTCCCAGTAAAAGTCAGAGTACAACACACACTCCACTCACACACTGGCAGGAAAGCTTTGTGAGAGTAATGGTAAGAAAATAACACAGTCACATTGCTAATGTGTGAAATTGAGAGCTTGAATATCAGCAGGCTGGCAGATATAAGAATTAACAACAAAAATACTAGTTACTATTTGGTTAACCAGTATCATGATGTTTAACCTCAATGAGCCATGCTAAAATTGACATAACTATGCATGACCTAAAATCCACAAATTAAAAAAAAAAAAAAAGGCTGCCTAAACTGAAATCCATACCATAAAACAAAAGCCACATATTAACTTACTATAAAATATGAAAATATGAAGTTCTAAAAAAAGGACCAGAAAGGAGCTTAATTTTTACTTATGCAAAAAGAGGCGTACAAGTGGTACCTCGGTACTCGTCGTTAATTCGTTCCCGAACTCGTGACGAGTGCCGAAACCGACGAGTACCAAACAAATTTTTCCCATAAGAAATAATGTAATTAGAAATAATTCGTAAAAGTTCCCCAGAACTTTCGCATTTTACTGAGCTAATATTAAGTAATGAGGTTGTTTTGTAATACAGAACCTTAAAACTAAAGACATGGATAAAAAAGCAATTAATTACATAAAAATAAAATAAAATTTAACCCTACACCACTCTCATACTTAGCTACGATCTTTTTTTTCTTTTTCAACCGTGGATCTTATTAACTGCCTTTTAGGCTTAGTGGTATCACTCAACCTTTTTGCGACCCATAATTAGCATTTAAAATGCACAAAAGTACAAGACAGTAACAACGAATATGTGGGGTTCCGCAGCGTTCGTGAGCTATTGCGAGACTGGCGCGTCGACCTCCGTTTCATCGCGAGAGGGGCGCCGAGTGACAAGCAGGCGACGACTGATGAATCATTTTCTCTTGCGGCGCGGCATCATGACTCATATAAGTTCTAGCAAGTGCGACGAGTCCCGAGCAACCGCCAAATACTGAAACATTTTTTTCTCGTCAGAATGCGACGAGTACCGGGTCCAAACAAAAGCGCAAAAATACACAAAATGACCACAGAAGCTAAGATAAGACCGCAAGGGGACGTGCACAGGGCAAGAGCTACCGCGTGACTAACGTGTGGCCCTTTGTTTCGGCTGGAAAGGGTAGCGAGTCACGCAGCAACCAACATTGACAAGTTCTAGCTTGCACATCAAATACCAAACAAACAACGAGTACCAGGACAAAATTTTCGCGTCAAAATGTGGAGTACCAAATTCAACGAGTTTCAAAGCAGTCGAGTACCAAGGTACCACTGTACATGATTTGCTCAAGAAAAAACACTATGTGCTCTGGTAACAGTCTACTACCTACTTTGTAAACTGCAAATCTGTCAGAATGGATTAAAATTACACTTATTGCTAACTTTTCACTCTGGCTGCTTGGGGAGACTTAAGGAAAACTGATTAATTGGTCAACTTTTTTATTCTATATGTTTTTGGTTAAGAATTCTATCTGGCTGTAAATGCATAAATGACAAAATAAACTGCAAAACGTCTAAGTGAAGACTTTTACACAAATATGTAGTAAATAGTAAAAGCACTCTAAGAGGCCTAAAGAGAAAACCGAATAGCTTTTGGCCTAAAGAACGTGTGGAAATTAAAACACTATAATTAGAATGTCAGAAATAAAATTAAGAAACAAATATGATATTTGACAGCTGAATTGTGCTGTTGACATGCACTCTCATCACTGATAATCACTACTTGACAAATTATTCCCATCTCTAGCTGACAGCTGAGAATACCTGCTTGGAAGGAACGGACATCAGAGGAACACACCAATGGTGCTTTGCTGGGTAATGAATCCCCTGACTTCACATCATTCCAAAAGATCTGACTGAAGCCATTTTGCCCTTGTTTGCTTGCTAGATTTCCTTATTTTACTCAGTTTCTGCATAGACAATAGAGATAAAAAAAAAAAACATTTTTCATGAGCCTGTGTATTTATTACTGATTTACTGCAGAAAAGGAAAACATAAACCACCAATCAATTTTTAATGGTTGCCTACAACTGGTTCCTGATAGCACGTGTCAAAAGGGAAACGACAACACTACCACCATAGAAGAGCATCTGTTCAGCAAGTCTGAGCATTGAATACCTTTAGTGCAGAGTAGAGGAGAAAAATACCCCTCTCCTTGGGAAAAAAAAACCTTTTTCAAAAAAGGCAGCTAAATAAAAGGCATAACTATATGGAAAAAAACAAAAATAAATGGAAATTAAATTCTTGAATGTTTGCTGGCTTTTCATTTCTCTTAGCCAATGCAAGCAATATAAAAAGCATGGAAACATAAACCAGTGTGGCATGAAGCCACTAGAATGGAAACCGATGTTATGTGGGTTCACAGACTGCCTCCTGAAAAGGAGGGGCGGGGGCAGCTGTGAAGTGGAGATGAAAAGGCGTGGGGGGGGGGGGGGTGTGAGCCCNNNGGGGGGGGGGGGGGGAGGGGGGGGGGGGGGGGGGGGGGGGGGGGGGGGGGGGGGGGTTGTGAGCCCAGAAGGCAGCTGCAGAGGAAAGATTACGTGTGCGGATGACTCCAAAGGAAACACAATGTCAAACCTCAGGAGGGCGAGGAAGGGAATATGAGCATGAGCACAGAGTTATTCCTGCCTTTAGGTCTAGTAGGGCACTCCATGTCCACCAGCACTGGCACCAAAACATTTCAAATCCTACCCCTACACTCTGACTGACTGATCACGTGGTAAATTAATTCAATTAACTTATGCTTTTCTCCATATTCAATGTTAGGGATGTATAATCTCCTTACATTTTTTTGCACCCATTTATACAGCAGTGTAACCTTTACCAGAGTAATTCAAGCCAGATGCCTTGATCAAATGTAATTTAGAGAGATTGGGGATTTCAATCCTGGGTTTTTTTTTTTTTTTTTGAATAGTAGTTGACAGCACTGGCCCCTGGTGATCCACTGGGGATTCATACACATTCTTTTTCATGCCACCCTGTGTTTATACAGATGCTTCAGTGCAAGTAAATCTCTTTTACATGCCATGAAAATGTAAAACAAATCTACACCGCAAGGAAAATTATTTGGGTCATATACTCATACGCTTATATACAGTATATATTCCCCTCACTCAATGCTGCTTGCCTTTGTTGACACAACGTCCAAGAAGAATGTGTGACATGTAGTGTTTCCATGGAACAGTGAAAACTTGACATCAAACTAGAAAGAGTTAAAATGACTACATCACTTAAGCACAACATGCAACAATTACATATTTGTTTGACTTTCCGTGACATCGAGTAATAAATCAAAAAACTAAATTTAAAAACTGACAGATAATCAAGATGCAGTCCTTACATGGGCACCAGAATAGCAAAAAGATTCCATGTGTAAGTATCAATATACATAGGCAACTGATCCAAATTCACAATGGACCACACATGCTTGGAGCTGCAATTCACTGATGGCAAACATCTGTAAGTGTTTACACTGGAGCTTAAATCTTGAACAAGGTAACATACAGTAACCATGTATACTGGTGCGACTATTAAAAAAAACTTTCCCAACATCTCAACTTTACAAGACATTACCTGTTGATAGAGAGACCTTAACTGGATTACCAAGCAACAAAACATTTTCTTACAAAACAATCTGGGATTGTTATTGAGCTGCTTAAAAACTTATGAAAATACAAACCTTATTCAGAAGGATCAGAGGACAAGACTAGACCTGACAACTCTGTAGCTGGGAGACAAAGACCCAACTTGCAAAGCCACTGTTCTGGTATGGAAAAGTAGCAGACATACGGCCTAGTATTTGACATCGTCTCTGACTGGGTAATCGCAACTCGGATAGTGAAGACTGTCCAGTCCTTCATCAGGACCCCACTACCCACCACCTTGGCCACCTACAACAAGCAGGGCATCAGGAAAGCTTGCAACATCACTGCAAACCCCTCCCATCAACTCCAACATTTGACCACTGCCATCTGGAAAACAGTAATGCAGCCTGAGAGCCAAAACTACCAGACTGAAGAGGAGTTTCTACCATAGGCTGTCAGGCAACTGAACTCCAACAGCTCAGGTCCCATCACCACCATCAACCATAACCACCAACTCTTTGCACATTTACACTGTATTTGCAATAGCATTCATCTCTTCTATATTACCTTTTTATTTTTTATATGACAGTCTTTAGATTCACTCATTTTTATATTTATAATCTTTTGCAATAGCTTATATTTATCTACATTTATACTGTCTTATTTACATTTCCTTCCCAACCCCCCCAACGGTGTACCATACACCCAAGGAATTTCATTTCATTGTCCCTTGTTTACCTGTTGTAATAGGAAACACAACAATAAATGATTCTTTCTTGACAAATTACCAATGCTAAAAGCACTGGCTAATAAAATGTGTAGGCTGTTAGGAACACAATCATCTATCAGCAACCACTTATCCAATAGAGGGTTAAAGTGGTGTGGAGCCTGTCTTAGAAACATAGGATGCAAAGCAGGGTATGCTCCAGAAAGGACTGTAGTCCATCATAGGGCACTCAGTCACATACAGACACATATAGTGAGGATATTTTTGATTTTCTTATATGCATTGATAATGTAATAAGGAAATAACACTACTAATGTCATGCATGTAATAGTTCCTGGGTTCAGGGTACTGTCACAAAAGGAGCTGCAAGATCTACCAACTTAGCTAATCTTGTAACTTCTAGTGGGTGAGGACCTGATGTTTTCGGTTCTCTTAGACAAATTGCCTTAAAAGTTATCCATTTAAGATGACAAGTTAGTTTTACTTTTGGGTGGTCTCTCTTTTGAGGATGAAGAGGCCCATAAGACCATTTTTGCAGTGTCACAATGGTTAACAAATTTACTTAAGTCAATCAAAGCTGTGATGTGCTCATGCTAACATGCTCCATAAGATGTCATTGTTCGCAAACAGTATAAAAGCCATGTGTGAATTATGGCACCTTGGACCTCTCTGTAGGCGTGTATGAGTGTGCAGATGAGTCCCCAGCATCGTGAAATAAAGTTTCAGTGTTTCTCTCTCTCGATTTCCAAGTTTAGCTGAGTGACCAGTTCAAATGAAACAACTTTGGACTGTGGGAGGAAATCAGAGCACCTGGAGGAAACCCACACAAATACAGGGAAAACAAATTCCACACAGCCTGAGTTCGATTTGAACCCATGTCCTAACCCAGATGCTGTAAAGTACTACTACCACCTATTAGTAATGACATGGGCAAATACTAGGATAATAAGAGCCAAACTAAATGCCATAATATAAAACAGCCACTGCAAGCCTTTGCTGTGTATTATGACATTCCTTTATTTTCCTTACAGGAGGATTAAAATATGATAAAGATCCACAGCATCAGCCAGGAAATTTCCATGCCTCAATCAAGAGTGCCACATTAAGCAAGTATTATTTTAATGCCAATCTAGGGCAAAACCCATCCTTGAGCATTTTTCCAACACAAAGCTTGAGAAGACTGCACTGAACTGCTTTTTGGTTATACCCCCAGGTCCCTTGGTTATTCATGACCTCCATATTTTGTAGGCAACAGCAACCATCTTAAAGAAAATGACAGGCTTATGCTCTGCAGACAGCAGCTGGTCAGCTTGTTTACAGCTCTTTCCACAGCTCTAAAGCATGGCATTCTGTATATGACCATGGGCCTCTTTCGGATTTTCTAAGTGCTGTCATAATTTGAGGATATCAAACTTCACGAACCTGTGCCAGAGAATTTCTAACCAAAAAAGTTTGGCATAAGTGTTGCGTTAGCCTTTTACTTTTAATATGATTTAGAAACTGTTGGTTTTGGTTAATTTGCATACTAATGTTCAGTGTTCTGGAAATGTATATCCATCTGAATTGCAACTTACACAATATTGCCTGCATAATAAGTTAATCACTTCATATAAATCCACAAAGATACAGAATCCAGGTAAACAAAAAAGAAAAAGGTGGGAGACCAATCCACTTCCTATTATTTCTTAGGGGAAAATTTATAATCCACACCCAAAACAAGTTCTCTCAAGATGTACCAGGATACACACTTCAATTCATAATAATATTCCAACCTTTGTATAACTGTTATATGAAAAGTCCTCAATATCAAACTAGGTGACCCTATTACTAAGTTTCACAAAGCTTTTAACAATCATTTATGGTTATCACCACAGCTCCTTTTCCTCTCAAAACACTTCCCCAGTGAAAAAATGAATGTGTACTGGATACAATGCCACCTTTCATGGAAAGATGAACTGAGATGTGATCCATTGCCAGCACCCTCATCTTAACTGCATAACTGTTACTGTGTTCACTCACTGGATCTAGTCACCGACCTGAGCCATTACTGCCAGTGTTCATCTGCAGGGAGTAGTTACCAACCTGAAACAGCTGTCAATGTTTATCTACTGGGACTACTACTAGACACTGACCTGAACAGCTCATTTCTTACAGTTTCAACTTGGATTTGTTGCACTTACAGACAGAAGAGTTCAGGAAGCCAAGGATGGAGTTTTTTACCCAGGTGAACAAGCATTCTGTACAAAAAGGGTTGTATAACATTCCAGTATTCACAACTGTAAGACAAATCTTGCATACCCATTTTTAAAACATACATCATCTTAAAAAAAAAAAAAAAAAAAAAACTAAAACTTGAGCCATTTTCTGAACTCCTCAGCATTGTGAATTTTCCCTAGGCTGTGTGGGATGAGATAAAGTATGATAATTTAGCCTTCAGATGTACAAAAATACAACAGAAACAGGGTAGTTTGCCGATCGTTTTCAATAAAGACCAGAAACAGCAGGAAAAACATGCAAAAAAAGATAATATTTGAAGAATGTGTGCGTTATATATTCTAATATTGTGCATATTCACTGGACACATGGTCAGGACAGCAGGTACCACAGTGGTTAAAGACAAGCTTGCAACCTGTACAGTGACAAGTTAAGCGCTGGGATGCTGGCTGCTGTAACCCACCTAAACAGTGTTCTTAACCTCTACTAACCCAGGAAACTTCCAAGCTAATATGTGTAAAAGTGAAGACTACTTGGGTGCACAGTGTTACAAATAATCCTCCCATAAAGGCCTAAAGCTTTTAATTTCAGTTATACAGAATGTGCACAATAAGTTACTTTCCCTGACACACTGCATGACATTCCTATCCACTCTCCTACCCATGGTAAAACTGAGTAAGGGAGGGGTACTTCTCCTACAGTCCCTGCAGATTTCATTTTCTGTCTTGAACTGCGACTTTGCATATCTCAGCTGGACCATAGAGCAATGCTGAGCACATCAGACGCTGGTAACTGCTGTCTGGAGGGTAATATAATACAGCAGACAAAGTCTGGCGCATTGGCGTGTTTCCTCTAAGAACACCACCAAATACAACAGCCGTGTTGCTACAAAATCTGCTCGAGATGCCTTTCAAGCATTCAGCTACACCTGATTCTATGCATTTACACAATATGGCTAAAAATTATGCTGCAACAACATGCCTTAGAAAATGCATCCATCAAGACACTGGTTCACGTTTACATGCTGCTGCTAGTAACTGCCCTGCTTCTCTTCCATGTACACCACTGATGTGGTTAAAAACAATGTCTGCAGCACTTAGAACGAAATGCAGTTACTTTGCTTCCAGAATGTGCTTCCTCAGTGGTGTAGGTCAGTCAAAGGCATTATTAAACTGGAAAAATATGCTGCAAACTATAGTGATAAATGTGGAGATTGGAAATGGATTGAACTTACATTAAAGCTTTATAGTTGCCAAAGTCATTATGACCGATGAGCAAAAATCCTAATGCATAATTGCAAACCTAATAATGTCTACAGGAATTCCAGTCATGGTTTGCAAAAAGGCAATATATTCAATTTTCACACAACACACCCATATCAAAATCTTTTGCTGTCACACAAAAAATATAACTTTTATCAAAGCCTCTAGTATTTTTTTAATTTTTTTTTTTAGCTAGAACTCTCATGGTATGCAACACACAGTTTTAAATTCTCACAAAATGCATAGTCAAGTGGAAAATGAACAGCATTCGGCACTGCTATCCTCACGAAAAGTACTTTAAAGTTTAATTCCCATTATCTCTGTGTAAAGTGCTACACTATGAAAAAGCAAAAGTGAGCCAGCAGCAGTGCACACAGCCCCGGATATGTTTATGGGACTCAGATGAAATAAAGCATGATGACACAAACCCCACAATTTTTACCATGCTGTTTACATATAAAATTTAAGGTGAAATACTGTTTCAGGTTTTCTACAGTGAAGTTGTTATCATACATGACATACTGAATTACTGTTTGGAAAATAACATCAAACGAAAAGTAAAATGAGCTTGCAACCATTAATAAGAATAATAATAATAATAATAATAATAATAATAATAATAATATCATCCTTTTTTAGTAAAACAGTTATAGCATAATAAAGATGATTAAGAACATGGATATATAAGGTGAAGATTATTGGTTCAAGCCCAACTGATATCAGCCAAGTAACAAGTCAGTAATATAAATACAGGATCTAAACTACTAAGCAAGCCACTAGTACAACAAATCTCACTCTTCAGTTTCATAAAATATGCCTCTATCATTGTTTCATAATGAAAACGCTGACTCAGTAGATACTGAAAGCATTAGATATGCAGCACATATGGAGTCAAATTAAGCAGGAATTGGGAAAAGTGTATAGAATTTGGCCTTTGGTTACACTATGAAAAGAAGCAGCTCCAGCTCATCTTGGTCAGCATTTTTTTGCACAACTGGGTGGTTAAAGAAAATGAGGAAAGGGAGGACAAATGGAGAATAACCTTTCTGCAAAAGATTTTCTAAAGGCGACAAAAGGAAATCATAACAAGAAATGATGCAACGTGACCAAGCATAGCGCTTTTAACATACACAGCTCCGCATCCATTTTGGACACATTTTCTAACTCATATCTGTAGTCTGCAGGTGGTACAGAGGTCAGGGCTGTCAAACAAAGAGCTGAAAGCCTCGGTTTCAATCACTGCACTCTTCATCAAGGTACTTACCCTGAATTATTACACTAAACATTTCCAAGCTGTACAAAGGGCTACATTATTATAAGCAGCCTAAGCGAACATTATACATCACTTTGGACAAAGATGTCAGCTAACTACATGAATACAATACTTGTACAATGCTTACAAATACCAGGATACTTAGTGACCGACTGACTTGGTAGAATACTGGAAGGCACAGCGCCTCACCAAAAACATCAAAGGAGCCTGTTTGGGGAGCTACTCGTAAAACGGACACAGCCAACCTTAAAATGTTCCTAGAAAAGTTTCCATCTTTTAATACAATTAAGGTTAATTATTTCAATTAATCCATAAACGCCCAATCCACTGAATAAGAACTGAGAGAATGAAGGACAACCTAAAATTCTGTTCAAGTCTATAATAATAATAATAATAATAATAATAATAATAATAATAATAATAAAGCTAAAGTGGTTTACAGTATTTGACTAGAGTAATTACTTACAGGGCAAGTAGTGTTCTCAGCAATAGTGGCAAACAGGGCCTGGACCAAGTAACGTTCAGTTTACAAGTCCACGACCTTAACTGCTATCCAACACACAGCCTTTATGGACATTCTGGGACAAAAATTAATTTTTCCTACAGGAAGCAGCAGTGAAACACACAGTACAATCAACTGCGCTGAGGCAGAACTTTGACTTGCTTGTAAGTTAAAAGTGAACCCAACATTTAGAGCGTGATACAAAGACCACAGACAACTTCTAATTAATGATCACCTTTACAGCACACATTGTTATGACACTTAAATTGGCCGCAACAAAACCAAACGGAAACCCAAATCCTAGAACTCGGATCAAAAAGGGCTGAATCTAGCCAAACTTACTGGTTTTTGCCTGCACCCCATCACAGAACTGACATGGACGTGGTACAGCGGAGGCACGAGTGTTACTTGGAGAGAGACTGTGTGTAGACTGGTCTTCATCACGAGCGATACCTCCCAGATTGTTTGGTTCAGTCTGCTGGAGCTCAGCATGCAATCTCAGGAGTCACTTTTACAGTCGTTTGCAGGAAACTAACTGCTTAAATCATTTACCATTTACCTCAACTTACAGAAGGCCTCAGTTCTCATCAATTAATTATTAAATTATAAGAAGTTCACAGGTGCTGTCAGTTGCAACCCGAAGCACAGTCACCACAAAACTAAACATTTCGGTCTGGTTGCTGCTGTTCTTTAATGCAGTACGGCTGAAATATTAGAGGGGGGGGGGATAAATAATTAATGGTTAATATGGACTTCTGTGTTCTAAAATAAACATTTAGTGGTGTGTTTAGATCACCGTTTTGACAATCGCCACCCAGCACACTTCAGAACACCCAGCGTCACCATTCACCTCACCAACAATGACAAATAAGTCAACAGTTATGCACGCACACATGTCTATGCATGTTTGTGAATTCATGTATATCTGTGGGTTTGCATATGAATGGATGCATGCATAGTGATATGAGAGAGCATTTATGAATATGTATATATACACACATATGTATGTAACCCTCACTGAACACGTGCATGGATGCATATCTGCACACACATACATACAAATACATAGTCATACATGCAGTCACTGGTGCCTGGTGAGCAAATGGCTGCCTTAACGCTGCATCAGTAGCAAATTACTTGACTGTCCCGCTAAACTAGTTAAAGACAAGTTAGCCCGAACAGAGAGCTGGTTAAACGGAAGTAAGTGGTGACGAGTGGACTGTCCGGCTCAATGGAAGTTACTGCGAGTAGTACGTTAAGCAATGCGTCCGACCAGTCTTCCCACAGACAGCTGTTTTCCAAGGACAGATGTGGCCCTTAACTAACCCACCCGTGACGAAGAGTTACCCCGCGCGAGCGCGCGCGCCCGCCTGCCAGCTGCGTGCCGCCCGCGAGCTCACCTGCTGGTTAACGACACTAAAACCACCCACAGTGGACAGGACAGAGTAAGTGAGTTAGTCGACTTTGCTAAGTTTAGGTTTACCAGGTTTTGGTGTGGTAAGCAAAAGGAACATTTTTACCTCCGTCCACCGCTGCCCGCAACAACGTCGACCGAGAATAACTCCTCACGGCGTCAGTTTTTTCCAAATCTTTTTATTGTTACGACTATTATTTGTTGCAGTACACTTTCAGTACCATCCCACTGACCTGCTATGCCGCCCACGTGAACGGAGTCAGGTAAAGCTAACTAGTTGGCTAGTACGTTAGCGACGCCAGTCCTTACCTCAGTGTGTGGATCTATGGCCTCCCTCCGCCACAGCATTTAATAAGGGGTGGTGTGTTTTAGCACTAAAACAAATCCTTTTCCCCGGTGCCAGAGCTCCACCAGCGGTGTGTGCGCTGCTGTCCGCCCGCCCGTCGGCCGTCTGTGCTCCCCTCGGCAGCCCCCTCAGCACGCCCTGGGCGCCGGACGCGGCGGACTCGCCTTTGTCTGTCTGACGGCCGCCATGTTGACATGAACACGACAGCGGCCCGCTCTTCCACGGGAATCGTAGTTCTTTCAGGCGACGGGGCGCCGCCAGGGGTCAGCGAACTGTTCCGGGGGGGTCAGAGCCTCGCATTCGGTGTGGGAACGTACTACAACTCCCATAGACACCGAGGGAAGCGTGTGCTGTTTGTCAGCATCATACGTGTGAGCATCACTGTGGACGCGCGACCGAGGGCGCCGTGCAGAAGGTGACGTCATAGCGGGTGCCACTCGATGGAGGGCGCCTTCGAACGGCAAGGGGTGGTGACCACGTGCACCCTATGCACGGAATTCCTGCGGTCCATGGTAGCTTAATAATCTGCAATAATTAATAACTAATTAATCAATTAATAATCTTTATCCAGGCTGCTCCACCGAAGAAATTCAGGTTAACACCTCCCACTCGTTTGAATGTGGGAAAAGTTTTGAATGGCAATGCTTGTACTCGTGTTATTTTTTTCCATTTGCTTTTTTTTTTTGAACATTCAGAATATTTTTAAATTGTACCGTCATTGCTTTTAGTAATGATGTATTATGTATTCAATTTTGAAATAGCTGAAGACAATGTTGAAATGCTAAGAAAATTTTGTTCAAGCCAAACATTTTCTATGAATTTTAAATAAATAATTAATGTCAAGATAATTGTGTGTTTAACGCAAACAGAACACAAAATTAGTTTTAAAAAATACATATATTGTAAGCCATATGGAGCTCGTTTCCCACAGTATTCCCTCCACTGCATCTTTTTAACTTCGGGACAGGATATAGGAAGTCATGCTTACGAGGCGGGGGCGTGTGGAGGTCTGCAGTGTGGAGTGAACATCTCCAGAACAAACTGCTCTACAGCAGCTGCTCTCTGCTGTATGACCCGCTCGGGTTCCAGGCTGTAGACCGCCACCTACTGCACAAACTCGGACATAAACCCATTCTTCAATGTTTGCAATTTTAGAAAGTCTCACATCTGGCCTCAGCTGTACTTAATACTGTTGTACATTAAATGGGTAAGTTGCGTTGGAAAAACGCACCAGTCAGATACATAATAATATTTTCATTAGCTCAATTCAAGGTTGATATGATTTATTTTGGTAAGTCTCAATAGTGAACAACATAGCCAGAGCCTGGTTTGGACAGGCAAATAAATGCCCAAAGGGCCAGACCTTATTATAGGCTGCTTGTGGAACAAAAATCTACTCACCCTTGAAATTCCACATTTTGAGTAAGCTTTGGATACACGATACAGATGTGAAGTTTTGTTCTGTTTAGTAGATGATTAGGAAACTCAGGGTGTGGTAACAACATCAACATATATTCATCTATGCATGTTTTATGGACAGGAGAACAGAATGATTAATCTCTCCATTTAGAATGAATATACACTGCAGATTTCAGGCTGTAGTTTTACAAAAAAATGTTAATTTTGTAAATTTAAATAAGGACACTGACTAATGGAATTCATTATTTTACTATAAAGTTAACTGTATTAAAATAAAAAACGGTGATAATTTAGTATATTTCAGTTTAAAAAAGTATATTTAAATAGACTCAGCACTACTTTTTCCTCACTTGAATATATGGCAATTTATGGTGTAATTTACAGCTATTTGATATATAAAGCGAACACATTCCTGTTAACTGGTATATGTGTATCTGGACGCGGACAGGTAAGACTGTAAAGTTGATGTACCATATTTAGTTCACTGAGAATTACTGCATAACAAAAAAATCATAAAAACTACTCCTATCTACTCGTATGTAATTACATATTACATAATGTTATGCATTAACTTATAAAGGCGTTATCATCAGAATGTGCAAATTCATTCCAGTCCACATGTATGCGATTGCTCACAACATATCTCTGTGGCTGGATACAGGTATGTGCTGTGCATCCATAGTCAGCTCATGGTGACCACTCACATGGTTTTCACATTGAAGGTGGGCATGGGAGTGGTTTACCTTAGTCTGCCCATGTCTTTAGACTGTTTGAGGAAGTCAGTTCCACCTTATCCTCTGTTTGTTATTACAGTGATACAGGAAGATAGGGAGAACATGCAGTTTGCAGACTGAGGCAGATCCAGAACCACAGCCCAGGAACTGAGAGTCACCAGCAGTACCCACTGTGCCACTGTGATGCTCCATAAAAGGACAGAGTCCACATGCATCATCCAACCTGATCATTTTCAGCAACAAACAAATGTGTGATGCACTTAAAATAATCACTGTTTGAACCTGCTACTTTCCCCATGCATAACCATCTCGGCACCATTGTAGTTCATGTAGTTCATGGTTCTTGGGTGTTGCAATGATGACACACACAATAAGGCTGAAAAAAATGTTTATTATTGTTCTGCAGAATTTCACCAAGTGAAATCTAAAAAAAATCAAGGACCCTGATTATATACTACATTTTTATAGTAAACTAGTATGCAGTGCTGTGAAAAAGTATTCGCCCCATACTTGATTTATCTTACTGCATATTTGTCACATTGAACGGTTTCCGATTTTCAGATAAAATGTGATATTAGATAAAAAGAACCCGAGTAACATGGAGCTGTTTTTCTCCCAGCGCATAATTGTGTGGTACCACAAACATTTTGTCTATTGGAAAAAGGAACAAAAAGTATATTCAAGAAAGACTGCACAGTAATGGCTTGCACTTCCTGACAAGAAAATTGTAGTTTCAAATCTTCTGGTACAAAAATTATTGTTTTATTACCTGTGCTGAAGGTACTTGGGGTTGTATTGCTTCAGTAATGGTCTGGCTGAAGGACTCCATAGCAACAAATAAGGTTCTCTGAAGTAGAGTGTATGTTTGATGCAGGCTCTTCTGGGCTTTTCTAAACAATAATATCTGAGCTATAAAAATCTGTGGAAAACTTTAATCTCAAGTTGCCATGAACAACCCCATGAAAATGGACCATATATTTTGTATAACAACATGCTTTGTTCTTGAATGTACTTTACTTTCTATAGCCGGATGCCAAGACTGATGTTTACGTGTTTGTATTGTTCTGTTTTGGTGCAAGTGGAAGACATGTTTTGATCCAGTATTAAGTGCATCATTGAGGGGGTCACAATAAGGTCGTAGGAGAGCAGAAAGAAAAAATAGAAAATTAATTTAAAAAATAGTTACTGTAAACCAGAATATGTCAATCAGGCTAAAAATATCCTGATATCTTGCACAAAATCTATACTGTCCTTACTAAGTACCTCCTGCTCAGATTTTTCTCTACACAGATATTTTCAGATATGAAATATTAAGGGGTATACATTTTAGATAATGCCTCGAGTGGGATCACGTGGAATCAGCTTTCAAACTGATGTCGTCAGGTGACAAAAATTCATCCATATTATGACTTTAAATAATGGATCAGGATAAAGAATAACCATTGCAGATTATTGTCCTTTAAGAAAAAAAACCTGTTCACAGTAATGTTTTAGGCATTAAGGAGGTCAGTGATGCAAGTGAACTAAAGTGGTTTAATTTAGGACAGCTTAAGAAGAAATCTTTAATTGTGAAATATGACTAAAGTGTTTATTTTTTTATAAGGGACATAGAATGCAGAATTCCAATTTTTTAATAATCTTGTATATGGTTTTTTTAAATATATCGGTGGATGAAGGTGCATATCTGGAAATATGACAAAGATACTCCTAAATGGTTTGTGTCCCACATGCAGGGAAGTTGAGCTCAATATCTGGGCATCTGGCCCCCTGATAATCTTCACAGAGGAGAAGTGTCTTGGTCTCTTAGCCCACTCCTCCCCCACACTTCCACCACATGTTCTGTCAGAACAAGGAGTCCAACATCCTCCCTCCAGGCTGATGCTTTCACTGGCATGTAAGCGTGAACCTGCTGTGAATGGATGTGAAAAACAGCAATGAGGGATTTTGTAGAGGATAAGGTGGTGGGAGGTGGTTTGGCAGCGAGGTAGGAACACAAGAGGAAACATGAAAAGAAAGAAAAGGAATTCAACAAAACACATTTTGATACGAAGTTAAAAGTATGCTAAACACTAGGGCCAAGCTAGTTTGCCCACAGGACAGGAGTTATAGGTCACACGGAGTGCATAGGTATTCAGATATAAATAAGCACTTCTCTTGACTGTACATACATAAAACAAAAGCTTTCCCATAAGTCAGTCATTCGAGATAAGTATTTATTGAGTACATATCAGTATATACACAGTGTATATACAATTGTAGCCAAATAATGTCAAAGAACTCCCTAGAAATCCCGACCAAGCTTTTATATATAACCCACTGACATGTAGCATTTTTTGAGATTAATAAACACCAAATATATTGAATTAAATATGAAAAATCAACAAAATTCTGTATAGCTATAATAAACAAAGGGACTGATGCACATTGAAGGGAAGGGATGATTTATACAACCTCTTTTTAAAAAGTTATGTGAGAGCAACATAGTTAAAGGGAGATGTGAGATGTTAGTCCTGAATTTCAATGATTGATAAACACAGCGCAGATGCAAAAAAGATAAAAAAAAGCATACCCTTGTCCAGAAAGGACAGTGATACATTTCCATTCTAAGATCAATATCTCATCACAGCTAAAATAATACGCTTATTATTTTCTTAGCTCTTTAGCTGGAAAGCTCATTTCAGGGTTATTTGCCTGATGTTCACATTTCAGGATAAATTATATACTAAATGAAAAGCACAGCGAATGTTTAAGGGTTTTATTAATTGGAGCACTTTTAATTAACTTACTTAAGGTACACAGTAGAATACAACTAATGCTTCTTTTCCTTTCTGTTTCTTTCAGAAGGATCATGTCTGATATTTGCTGACATTTTTCTCTAACTCACCTACAACATCCAAAGAATAATACCTGCTATTAGAGGAAAAAGCATGTTGTTATTTAAATTGGCCCATTATCTTGCCATCACTATTCAGTATGAGAGTAATAATGAACTAACCAAACCTTTCCCTATGAAGCAAAAGGTAGCAAAAACATCTTTCAGCAATTTACTCGATTTGAAAGACCTTCAAAGTGCAGGTTGGTGGGGGGGGGAGTGTCAGATTTTTTTTTTTTGAGCTACAGCAGCTATCTATCTTCTTCCCTCCCCCCATAAACTGCACTTTGGAGTTCAAACTCCTCCTGCATTGGCGTGACAGCAAATCATTTTCCCGGCACTGCAACAGGCACATCAGAAGTGCTCAGGCTAAAACCTGGCTGAGCTAAGAGCACTCGCTCAGGATGGCAGGACCTGGCGCCTACCTTATTATTTCTTGAACCTGACACAGGCACCATAAGTCCTTTAGGCTTATAAAACAAAGGCCAAGTCACTAAAACTCATTTAAACTGAAGGCCAGCTGTCCACTATCAGACAGTGAAGTACCTCTGAGAGGCCATTCGGTTGAGACAATTATACCTTCAGATAGTGGGCCAGAAAATGAAATAAAGGCACATGTGTCGGCTTGTGTGTCAAATGTAGAAAACTAATGGCGGCAAACTATCATCGTGGAAATAAAAGCAGGCTGTGCATCAGGTCTAGTAACACGAGCCAGTCGGTGATTCTGAAAGGGCAGCAATTACATTTGGGCTTGGCAGACCTTCAGTGACAAGCCAGTAACATTTCTGAAGTGTTGCAGTTGAATCTCACAATGACCAATTCATCAAAGCGGCGACCAGAAGCGTACGCTCTGAAAGATAATGCATAATGATGAGGCGACAAAATTAATTGCTGAGAACGTGATTTGAAATGAGAAAGAAAAAATTATACTGGTTCAGATTTGTTTTTTTTATTCTCTGTAACCATGATGAAGATAACACACAAATAAAAGAGTTAATTGAATTTTTTTCCTAGGTCTTCGGTGTTCAAATAGCTATTCAGGGCAAGCACTATCTGTCCACATTATGTCAAAACACAAGCTGGAACACAGAGATGTATAACCCTCTGCAATGATATCACTGTTTATGAAAGGAGTTAAATGAATTTTTTCGGTATGTAGTAGCAGGTGACCATGGGCAGGTTTCATTATTGAGGTGAGAATTTCTTCTACACATTGTAGTCATTACATAAAGTGCAGATTTGCTATTAATACTTTAAATGCAATAAAGACACATACATGTTTGTGGCAAGGGAACTATACTTGCATGGATGTTTGTTATTTGCACATATGTTTATATATCCTTGAATCTGTCTCACCCAGAGGTCCCCTCAACGCACAACCTGTGCTTGGACAAGACAGACTGACCTTCGGTTTAAAAATTGATGGAAAATTGGGGAATGGAAGGAACAAAAGCGTTTTTTTTAAGCTTTTCAGTTTGTGCCGATAAATTCAACCTGGAAAGAGACAACATTTTGTCAACCCGCTGATGTCTCTCCTGCGAATGCGCTCGGATTGATAATACCCGCCTGCTCCGGCAATTTCTAATAGCCTTCTGCGCCAGCACCCTGACACTGAGGTCCAGTCTCCAGTAATGTCTGCAGTATTGATCCTGGGTTCAGCACTATAAACCTTCGCCTCCTGCAAGCACAGAGCACAAGGATGGTTAAAAGCAGTCAGACAAGGGAAGGCCCACTGAGAGATATTAAATGTTATGGGGTGTCATTAATTCCAAACTAGTTCTACAATACATTTTTTGACAGGAAAGTTTGACTGTAAATTTACAAAGCCATCACCAGTCATATACTACAAGAGCTTCTTTTTCATAAGGAGGAATATATGAGGTAGTTGTTCATGGAAAAAAAGGCCTGCCTACTTTGCATCTTTGTCCCTCTTGTTCTTGGTTGGCAGTAAAAGACACTAAAATAACTCTTTCCACACTCAGGATCAAAATGTCAGTTTGAAATGTACATCAGAAAAGCACGTCTTTCGGAGGTTATATACTAATATATGATCACAATACCAGCCACTGAAAAATAGGAAGGTAACAATGAATGACTGATTGTTTGTATGACCATAATAAGTACTACAATACCAACATCACTGATATAAGGATTTAATATTTAGTACATACTCTAAAGTGGTTTTATTCCTGTCCCATGAGTCTTCCTATCCTAGTTGAGGCTCACCAATCCATCACACTGATATTATAAAACAAAAAAACATAATATGTGTCTCTGTCAAAAACCTTGATGGATTTGCTCACATGCTTAGTAAAAGTAGGTAGGCAGTTGACCTTGGACCCCTAGATGTTTTTTTTTTTTTAGCCTTGTGAGAGGTCAGGTGTTTTGTAGACACTGAGGACCTTCATTCCAACTTAAACCATAGAAACACAAGCATATACAACCTTAAACCTTCACTGCTCATGAACCTTGTCTGCACACATATTCAAGCACCTGAAAAAGGGCAGCATCATTCAGCACCACGGACAGCTCACTGGAGCCTCTGGGAATGAAGCTGTAGGACCGGGGCATGAATGACTGACATTCGAGGTGTGCTATTTCTATTATTATTTTGTGGTTTAATCAAATGCTGTTAATTTTCAAAACAAAATATGTGCCGATTTTTTGTCTTTTTATTATCTAATGAGCCTGTGGGCGATACTATCTAGGCAGGGATGGGGTTCCCGTGATTCATGGCTTCCCAAGGCCCGTCTCTGCCAAGCCCTAAATGGGATTGTTGAAGACCAGCTGAAGCAGTTCTGGCCTAAATGGACTTGCCATTTAAGTCAGTTGGTCTGAGGACTCAAGAGGAGAAGTAGAGCTGGAGCTTTTGGTACTTATAAGATGGCTGTTTTGTGTTTCTGTTTAAGCACTGTTTGTCTTTAAAGACTTTTTTGTTGGAATCCTGTGCTGTCTGATCCCATTTCTCTGCCTCTGTGGCTTCCTTTGCCCCACAACCAGCCTCAAACTGTTATGCCTTATGTCTCCTTCACCCACCTTGTCACAGTTTGGGTGAAACTGAGCACAAGAGGCATAATAATTTTTCCTGTAGCTATCTTTTTTCTTGTGTCTGATATTTATGTATGTTTTTATTTATGTTTTCAGCTGACCTACTATCCATACATTCATGTGGGAGTAAAGCACCATATTATTTTGCCCACTTTTGATATAAATTCAGGAGCTTGTTGCTGTAAATCACAGTTTTCTTCATGTTGATATTTTCTGTAAGTTATTCCTCTATTCCTCCGAACTAAATAACGTTCAAATGGGAACTGCTTTAAAGTAAAAATCGGGTTTTTTTCTGTGTAGGCCTGTCAAACCTCTGATAGCCATCTAGAAGATGTGTTTTCTGATTCTGATTACATTTTTTGAATTTGTTCATCCTGTACAGGGTTCCTGAATGCAAGAAGTCTCAACTTAAGACAACACATAATTCAAATTATATTTACAGTGACACACAAGGCATTGCAATTTGTCGTTTGCTCTCAGGAAGAGCTTCTTCTATGCAACCCTTCCAAAGAGCTTGTTGACATGGAGGTGGCATCTAACAGTTGAATTTGAAAGTTGATAACCCAAAGGTTCTATTAAACTCTGCATTTCTGAAACTGGGAAACTTGGTTTCTTCTTTGCGTCCCTCATGAATTTCCTGGCTGTGCATAGGAGCAATATGCACTTGGGTCCTCTTCTTGGCAAATTTGCAACTGTTCAATTCTTCCGAGACTTTTTATTATTGCCTTGACTGTGCATAGTGTTATTTTCACCTGTTTATATGTTTTCGAACATCTGTTAGCTGATCAGTGTAGGTCAACAACCATCTGTCTCTTTTCAGCTGAAAGATCTTTGGTTTCACCCATGGTGATGGATGACAAAGGGATTTTAGATGCATACAACCGCATATTTATACCCTAGAGAAGCAGGAAAGGCAGCATGAAGGTTCCTGGAGACTAAGACTAACTAAACAGCACAGAATTCATAACAGACTCCACTATTTAAATATTCTTCAGGGATGCCAATTATTTCGAAACCTGTTTTGGAGGAAAAAACTGTACTACTTATTAAAATGCACTGCATTTAAAAAAATTAACACCATACATAATTCAAATTTAACTTACAATGAAATATAAGGCACTGCAATTTGCCATTTGCTCTTTGCTGTATATAACCCTTCTATAAAGCATGTTGACAATTATTTCCTCATTTAAAGAGTTGGTGTGGTAGTAATGCTGCTGTACTACAGTAGAGGCATGGAGGTATAAATGCAAAAGTATAGAACTGGCTGCCTATGTTGAAATAAAATATATAAATAGCAGTATAAAGCTTCTATGTGTATTTGAGCCCAAAATATGACTTACTGTAGGTATTGCTTATTTTACACATTAGTTTTCGCTCATTCTCATGAATGATGCCAATAATTCTGGAGCTGATGGTTTGTGTGCATAAGCAGAACTAGATATTTTTGACATTAATCTGTAAGCTGTATAAACACTCCTGTGAAAAAAATAAAAATATTAACAGCTTGAGGAGCTGCAAACCAACACATCCCTGTGAATGCCAGATTATCTTTAAACACCATTTTAAATTTAATCTAAACTCAATCTTGATGTTTAAAATGAAATATATTAAAAACTGCTCACATGTAGTTTTAATATTATAACCTCCGTTTTTCAGAAGGCCAGTACATTTCAAGCAGAGAAAATAACATTATATTGTTTTTAAACTCTGAAGTAGGACCGCTTTGACCTAAATGGAATAATAAATATGGTTTTGGCTCACCATGCCACTTGCTGCACTCAAAAAATCACTGCAGTCCAGGCACAGTCCTCATGGAATGTATAAAAAAGGCAGAAAAAAATGAGAGTATGAAAAAGACTTAACTGCATTTTTGTATATATTTCAGGTTCTTGGGTGTCGGCGTAGGGGAAGCGTGACTAGAAACACATAAATTCCATGACAACAGCATCAGCAATGCATATGAGACATGCACCTTCCCCTCTTCCCTGACAAGCCTATAGCAGCCCATCCCAAGTGTGTAGGAAAGGGAAATATCTCCAGAACACCTGGCAAAGAGAAATGGAGTCAGGCCACTGTCTGGTAAGATACATGAAATTTCTACTCCTCGGCTATCATCAAACACATGTGTCACTTCCCACAGACACATTCCAACCTGCTCAAGCGTGTACACAGACCCACACGGTGAGCTCTTTCTCCAGCTCATAGCCATCTGTAGGTTAGAATGAAAGAAAAATAACAACATAGAGGAACTGTTAGAACCTCAACTTCATTAATTTATTGTGCTGTCTCTTTTGGTCAAGGTCAGTTGATAAATTAGCTAGTATACTAAACTTACATTTATTGCTTCATTTAAAGAGTTGGTGTGGTAGTAATGCTGCTGTACTACAGCAGAGGCATGGATTTGAATCCACTTACTGTCATTGTTCTGCCTAACCTTTGCACAGAACTTCAGGTCCACCTAAAAGTAAATGAATGAAAACAACGTATCCATTGTAATTTGCCTAGAGAAATAGATGCCATTATACAGAGAGTCACCTAAGATGCAACTACCATCACAGAAGAATGTTAACATACAGTCACACTGTAATGCCGTGTTTCAGGCTTTCACTGACTGAGATGTTCAGCCTACACAGAATTCAAGCTTTCCGATACTTGAAAAGATGTAAAAACCTTTTTTGGATTATGCCTTGATTTTGACTTTCTTCTGGCCTGCTCTCCTCTTCCTTCTCTAAGAGGATGATAAAACAAAACAGAAGTATAAACACATTAAAGTACAGAATTGACTGGCTAAGTTGAAAAAACAGAGCCACTGTGCAATTTTCATAAAACAGATGCAGTAGACTGGATACCGTCCAGAAGTCTAAAAATAATTACATTTGATATACCTGCCAATCGTTTGCATTAAAAATCTGCAGTGAAATCCATTATTGAAGTGGTCTGATTCTATCACATATGCTCTGGAACTGATTTTCTTCACTCTGATTGTTGTTTGATTGTTATTTTTACCAGTACTCCCCCCCCCCCCCCCCTTAACCCAGCACCTCCACCAATATTCACCCTCCCTGTATGTAGCTTGGTCTAGGTACAATAAGGATATCATGGTCTATCAGAATTCTGTTCATTCTAGACAAAATCCAGTACTATCTGCTGCTATCAAGTAGCAAGCAAAAATAGTGCAGCAAAATCAGTTCTTGTCTATGTTTTATGGCTTTTATAAAAAGAAAAAAAAAACTGGGTTTTCCACTGTAGATGAATTATAAATACGAAACATAAATTTGTATGTTGTTGATTCGGGATATAGGGGGGCGTATTCTTCAAATTATTCACTTTATCCTTGAGTCAAATATAATGTAGCAGAAGCCATTGTTACTGATGGCCATGAAGGCTTCTGGTTCAACTATGTTCCAAGGAAAAAAACGATTGTTGACACTGTTTTGTTCCTGGCAGACATCCTCAACAAGGGCTTTGTTTATCTAGAAATACTTCGCACCCTTTACATGGAACCTGTTTCCTATCTTTGCTCAAAAATAAACAAAGAAGCAAATAAGCAATAACCTTCATTTCAAGACAGTTTTTAAATCATACATGGGAATTCTTTGGGACTAAAACAGACGGTGTTCAATTTGAGCCATCCCAGAGAAAAATGTGCTGAGGAATAACTACTGACTATGGGAAAAATACTCTTGTCAGAAAAAAAAATCCATTACAAATGAACAGTGGAAGCCTTGCAGGGGCAGTAGATAGGGCAGCAGTTAAGAATGCGGTCATGTTATCTGACAGTGGCTGGTTCAAGCCCTGCTACTACTGATGGTACTTGCCCTGAATTGCTCCACAGAAATAGCTCTCTGTGCAAACAGATCACCTACTGTTGGGTGCGCTGGACTGAAATATCTGCTCAACAGCAAGTAATCAGTTAACAGCATGATGATCCTGCAGAAATGTTCACACTGCCGATTAGCAGAGGCTTTCATGCAAAAGACTTCCAATTTCAGGCATTTTCCAACTGGTTATTTCTAACAGAGAGGTTCTGTTAAGTACCCTACTCAAAGGGTCCACAGCAGGGCTCCTCTTTAACTTGTGCATACAACCTTCAGTCCACTTTGGGGTTAGCAAGCGGTATGAGAAAAGCCTCAATTGCAGAATGTACATCTCCCATATTGAAGGCAGCAGGTAGCTTTAATGATCAGAGCCATCATTATGCAACTGAAGGTCTGGGGTTTGAGTCCTTGTTCCCACTGTGGTACTGCTGAACAAGGTACCTCCGATATATTACTTGAGCAAAAATCATGCAGCTGCATAAATTGATGAATCATTGTAAGCAGTATGTCAAGTGAAACCAGTGCCACACTGGACAAAGATGTCGGCAAAATGATTTAATCCAAGTATTGTTTAATGTCTATGTTAGTTCTTCAGCTTGCAGTACTACAGCATCTATAGAATAAATGTTAATTAGTACCGGATAAAATGTTTGACTTTCCCAATAACTACCAGCACATTAGTCCAGGACACCATGTGTCCCTTGAGAACTAGTTTGGACCCCACCGATAAAAGGTAAAGCAGCTTATTTTAATATTCATACCTTCATACCATCTGACTGAATTCTAAGTGGCCATTTCCTCAGTATGTAGACTTTTCCTCATTCTATCATATTTCTTCCCTTAGGTTCATTCTGCCTCCCTCAAGCTATATGTTTCTTATTCCACAGTAATGTACAGATCAAGTCACACCACAGTGTTGCTTTAGTCGTGTCAGAAAGCACTCCTGGTGCCTTTCCGCTGCTCAGCAGCTCATACTAATTTGACAGAGATTTATCATGCAGTCGCATGCTGGAACCAGCTTTTTAGAAACACATTCCATCTCTCACAAATCATATTTGTGTTCACTCACTCCATGCTAGAAATTGCTTTTATTTGTGCCTCTAAAAGAAATGCAGTATCTGTTACTTGCACAGACAGCACCCTGCAGTACATGCACACATAAGCTTGGAGTCTCAGCACTCCATAAAACTATTCCGATTGTCATTATTTGCATTAATATATTTTCCAGATTGACTGCTGCAGGCCGTCATGCAGAAACAGAGCTGGTCTCAGCAACATTATGTGCAAAGCAGGACTCAACCCTAGAGAGGATGTCAAGCTCTCACAGGGCACACACTCACATCTAATATATAATGGAGTTTTTTTTTGGTTATTTATTTATATATTTATTTTTGAACCCCCCCCCCCAGACACAATGTTTAACCTATTTCTGGTACAATTTTACAAACTCTGGTCATGTTGATGCACATGTCATGTAAGAATACTGCTGTTTGGTCAAAACAGGTTGCCTGAGGCAGGTTAGAGGGAGCCTCACACCATCAGAGTCTTATTGATGGAGAGGCAGTCTGTTAAACCCTTAAGGAGAATTTGAGAGAAAGTCCACTTGTTTTTAGGCTACCATGAACACAGTGGACTGTTTCTCATGAAGTGCTGCCTCTTAGGCAGCCTCCACCTGTAAATCCTCTGGGCTGGGCTGAAATGATGGAAAACTCCTTTCCGGCGATATACAGGAGAATAAGTTGGTACTTCCCAACATCTGAGCAGATCATGGGGAGCAATACAGCGGTAATGTGGTTGATGGCATGGTGGCCAGATGGAGGAAATGTTCATAATACATGTCGTGCATCATTGAACATCTGATGATTTTTATATTCATTTCTAGCTCACACTTTTCTCCAAAGTGACTTACAATTATAGGTTTGTATATTAAGATAATTGCAAATATGTGTCCACTTACAGCTGGGAAAGTTTTGCTTGGAACATGTTTGCAAGTCCTTCTTTTAAAGGGGGAAATTAAAATGATTCAGATGATGATGTTTTGTTTTTCATTTCTTCAGTAGGGACAGCTAATTTGTGCAGATAAAAGAGAAATACATAAGAGAAAACAAAAAAAAACACAAAATTCACTAATGTTCTGTAACAATCCTGACTGCTAAAATGTTTATCTGAATAATTCCAGTTTTGCAGTAATCTGGGAAAATTAATTTTACCGTGTGCAATAATTTTATGCTTTGGGAAACACTGAAATAGTGCCCTAAATATTGCATTTGATGATTTTGAGGTTCTGCTTCTCATTCTGGACAAACAGACTTCTTTGATGAGGGAATGTGGATGTGATTATATAAACGCATGTAAATACATATTGTATCATTGGCCATGGAATGCATGGAAGGAAGTAAATAGTATGGCTATACTTACAAGTCTAACTCGCACCTTTACTACTTTAAAAAAAAGAACAAGTTCACTGCAGACTAACTCTTTTGACACCCATTCCTGGCAGTGCTCTTTACATTATCTCAATAAAAATAAACAAATAAATAAATAAATCAAATAAATAAAGATAAAACTCTTTTTTGTGATTATTTTATCTTGATATGTATCAAGGTTAAGATAATCGAAAGGTAACTGTAGTAGGAAACGCAACAATTCTAACCATTCTTTTCTATGTAAAGTTAAATAGTAGGATAATACACAAATACAGTTTCATCGAAATGTCTTTTCTCAGCTTGAATTTTTTCATCACTTAGCAGCATGGTGCAACTAATAGATAACAGTGTTTGTTTTGACTGAAACAATATCACTTTTCAAGCAAGTGACTTTTTTACAGCATTGTTTCAAGTGTATTGTAGATGTACTCTTTAGGTCTTCAAACCATTTTCACACATTAAAAAACTATTATCTCCAGAAATGCAATTAATCTGTCTCCCAGTTTGTTGGCAGCTCAGAGTGCTTCACTGTGTCGACTGAAACCCAGAGCTGGGGGAACATCCAGCAAGTTAGGAGCTTTGTGCTAATGGGTATTACAAGAAACTGATTTTTGAAGGGGAGAAAAGGCCATTCTTTCAATTCTTCTCATTAGGAAGAAGAAAAGAGCAAAATAATGTGCTTCACTGTAGCTGCAGTCAGTCCATTCTTGAACATCACAGAGGAACAATTACTACTGCCTCTCGGTTGTAGTGCTGGTGGGCTAAAATGAGGCTGTGTGCGCATTTCTTTTGTTCCTCACTCATCTCATAGTATGGCATCTTAAATAAGTCAGTCATGGTGGAAACTATGGACAAGGGCACGGATACTTCAATTTTTACTTATTTTTTTGGCTCACGGGGCTGTAACTTTGAACTATACCTTACTTGATTCGGAGGAATTCGACTGTGACATCATATAATGTCTTCTACTTCTATACAACAGTAATTTGTTCCTGAAAAACCCTCTGTAAGGTCTATTCTGAACAAGGATATTATTAGTTCCAGTTGTAGAAATTTGTATGTTTCTGAACCCCAAAAGTGATACCTGTTTATAGTAAAATACCAGCAACTACCATTAAAATGGACACAGTTACTTCAATAGTTATCATTAGTTATCAAGCACAGCAAGTCAGTTTCCGTTCATTAATTACTTTATAATGTCGAACGGCTGTCTGCCTGTGCTTGTACTGCTCTTTTGTACACTTTTGTTCAAATCCTACCAAACAAAGCATACATACACGTCACACTGAGTGTTTATGCACCCAATGCAAGATGAAAAAAATCAGTGAAAGCAATGCAAATGAATTCACACCTACCAAAGTAGACATTGCTCAGATAGTCGAAATGGGAGAATCTCATGTGGCTGCCCTCTGTTTGTCTCACAAAAATTTAGCAGATGGGTCTAATTCATTTGCATTTTGACTCATTGGTCAATAAGACCAAATTCAGCTTTTCAGATGTCCAGTTTCTGCATTTTGTTTGCCAAGGCAAGTCTTATGTAAGTCGGGACTATGGAACTTGTGACTGGTATCATATACGTGGATAAAAAAGCATCTTCGCCGTATGTTAAAAAAAATGAACCAATAGAAATGGCTGGACTGTTTCAAATACCCTGAGAGATTTAAGCAGTAAGACAAAACCAATTTGTTTTGCACGTGACTGTTGATCATGGTTAGTGGAACAGTTGCAACTTGTCAAAGTTTCACCAGAAAAAAAAACTATTTGCTATAAGCTTGTTTATACTCTGGTCAAAAGGTAATTTAAATGGTCGAGCTACGACGTGTGAGCATAAAGCTTTTAAATTTAATAAAATTAACAGTCAGTCTCTGTGATGTAATTTGTTGTTTAAGCCAGTCAGAGACAGCAGTGACTTCATTTAAAGTAAAGACCTCAGTGTGCTTTTCTTTGGCAATTCTCAAGCAGAACCATCATTTCCTTGCTTAATGCCTTAGCCTATGGCAACTAAAATTGCTAAAGAGAAAGACAAAAAACTAGCATTTACAACACCACAAGTTGTTGCCTTTAAGTTGTTGTTGAGCCCACCACTTCAGCTCAGAAGAAGAGATCTAAAAGCCTACCCTGCTGGGTTCATTTTTATCCACAGTTAAGTGAGCTGGGAACATCCTGGGGAAAAAATAAGCTTTGAGCCTTTAACATTTTGACCTTTGAATACACTGTGAAGGAATCTTCAAAACCTCACATGGGGAGTCTTGACAGCAGACAGTGGCACACAAGCTAATGGGCTTTAGTTTATTACAGTACCTGTATGAAAAACTATTACTTTCTGTAAGAGTTTTGCAAAAAAGTAGTCTATTCAAGAGCATAAACAAAGTCCAAGGCCACAATCTCCGAAATGCCACGCAACATGCAATATTCCATGTGTTGTGAACAGGTCCAGCCACCCTGACAGTCTTCCTCTCCTGTATTACACGCGAAAGATGAGAGTACGGCAGCGATGTGCCATTAGGTGGTCATATGGAAAAATCATAGCATTTTAAACATTTTCCCGAACCCTTTGCAGAGAAACTTGGTTGATTTTATTATTTGTCCGAATAAGAGGCCTTAAGCCCAGTAAAGTCAAACAGATGATTATATAAACAAAGATGATTTGCACAAAAGACATTCATAAGAACACACCTACAACATTTCTGTAACAGAAGCAAAGGTAATATAATCCACTTCTCTTAAGACAGGGAGAGGACAGTCCAACGGTGCTGTTAGACTGACAATATGACTAGTGACACAGTGACATTTTGGCCAAATTTTACACTGATTCTCATATGATGTTGTGCTACAGATCCTGCACAGTAAGGTATAATAAATTTACATTATTATAAAGGTGAGGTGGGCTTGATGTTTAAGTTTAGATCTGGTTTTTGTATACACAGCGAAACCCTGGGTTGGGCTGAGAATTGACAGTGTCACCAAATATAAGTATGTGAGAGATAAATTAAATATAGGCATGTGAATAATAAATAAAATGCAGTGAGCCCCGAGGAACTTCTCTAGTCACAAGTACTGGTGTAGAGTGCAAATAAGTCTCAGGTGCTTTAAATTTTGGTGATTTGCTCAGTTAGATAGAAATGACTCATTCCAGTGACTATGTGGCATTGCAACTGGGATGTCATCGATATAGCTCTTTTAATATTACCTCTAAGACTTGTAAAACTAGGTAATAGAATAAACATAGACCACTTGTAAAAGTAAGAGCTCATGCGAAGAAAAAAGGCTTTCTGCACAAAGGCAGGGTTTGGATCGAGAAGGAAGTGATGGAGGTGGTGACACAACTGTGGATCACTTCTAACAGAACATGTTAGCTGAAAACCATTTTGTTAACCAATAAATGAAGGAGAGCTTGCAGCACTTCTTTCATCCTGGTCCAAGGCAGAAGTGTCAGCAGTGTATTTATAGCATCATGTTTGCACTGAAAGACTTACGGAAACTTGGAACAGTGCACTAGAGTGAGAAAACAGAGCAGGACTGACAGGTGCTTGGTTGAGTTTGGTGTTCATGAAAACAAGACATCCAAGCAGACCTGTCAGAGGTCTATTGTTCTAGTCCCTATGTTTTGATTTTCTTGGCACAGAATACAGTTCACTTAAATTTTAGCAATAGGTAGATGTATCCAGTCAGTAATCGGGTTGAGCACTGATTCAGTTGTCTTAAAACGGTGGGAGGAAACCAGAGAAAATGAAATAAAACAGAAACGAAATCCAAGCCCACACAAACACAGAGATGTGGGACAACAGCTGTACCAGATGAACCACTATATCCCCCTTAGCAGCATATCCATGCCATAGCGATGTGTGTTTGCACAGTTCAGCGATGGAAAGAACTCATAGACTCTATTCAGCAGTAAGGTTTCAGGTTTCCCTCCTTCACTCTGCTGTGTCAAAGCGTTTGGGAGATGATGATTTGATTGCAGAGGTAATTTCGGTGATGGAGCTGCCAGCGAGCATGACAGCTGAAGGTCACTCACATATTATGAGGTTTCTTCCAGGGTACAGCCTCAATTGAGCTGAATAACCATCCCTTTCAACCAAAAGGTCTGGTTCTGCAAGGTACCTTTTAACGATTTATACAGAGTAATATTTTCTTCAAATACGTTCGTGTAATTTTAAAAGCGTCTGGAACGGTAATGACACACAAATGCTCATATTTCCCTGCTAAAATTCTAAGGTGCTTTATTCAGTTTTAAAAAGTCAGACACCGCAACAAAAGTCTTACTACTGTTTTTTTAAGCTTGAATAACATAAATGTTATGAAAGAAATTAACAAGGGGGGAATTGCAGGTCTTTAATTTAAAGTACAGCTTAAGCAAGCTGGACATTTGGAAATATGTCCTGTTCAGTTGGAGTGAATGGTGAATGGTGGTAATGAGAATCAGTTGCAATTTTGGTTGTATTATAAAAAAAATGTTGCCAACATAAACAATAAGAATAATCTGCAGAGTAAAGACCCAAATTTGTCTCATAACCAAGGACATGAGTAGGAACCAAGAAGGAGCAGAAGTGCTGATGTGAGCTGTACACAGTGAGCTGCAGAGCAGAGCTCAGTCCTCCAGCAGATGGAGGTGTGTAACTATGAAATATTTTCTCTTAGTCTTGTATCTTGTGAACAGCTTAGTGGTAGTTTTCCATTTCAGAGCTTGGCTATTTAAAGACCTCTAACCACATTCCAGTGGTCAGTCTGTTATTATTTTGTCACTCAGCTTAAATTAAAAAAAAAAAAAAAAAGTTCAAAAAGGCAGGAAAAGCTTTTATATATTTGAATGATCAGTTTAATTGAAGCTTCTCAAGTTGAATTCTTTAACCAGGGTGCAACTTGCCTCTTTGCTTAATAAAATATTCATCAAAAGAAGACCCCATATTTTAATTTGTCAAAAACAGTCACAAGTCTACCGCTACATTCTACTGTAATACATTTTTAAAAATCTACATAAGAATATGTTGCTATATCTGTTATCATTGTACGCGTTTGTGAGAATTCCAGTTATCTCCTGGCAACGGGTCTAACAAATCGTCCTTCTCCAAGCCCCAGTTGCTTTAATGTGAGCAGACCCTCTTCATATATAAAGGTCAGACATCTCTAATTGATAAATGCTATTATTTTAATATGGAGGAAAATTGAAGAATTAACCATTACCCTCCCTTGCCTGCTCTCTCTCATAATGCACACGCCCCCGTAGCAGACAGACACTTCACCTTCCAGCGTTGAAGGCAAACTGATCTGCCTGAGGTTTTGTTTCAGAGGCCATAAATCAGGGAGGATCCATTCTGATCAGAATGCTTAGCTGGTGCATAACTGTTTTTATCTTGGGTGAAAATTATGTGCTGCTCCTAAACAGGCATAAAAAAGAAAAAATACTACAGCAGGTGTTCATACTGTACTAGAGGATCATCACTATGCAGCAGAGGAGGAAAATAACATAGTAAGGTGGAAGACGGATACCATGCAACTGGAATGCTTAGACGTTTTTGTGCAAGGCCCAAGGCCCCCCCACAGTACTGGCGCAAATCTGACGTATAAATGCATGATTTACTCAGTTCCTCAAGAGTAGTCCTATGCATAGCAGCAAAGCAAGTCCAGACTGAGCAGATGGATTTGTTTTTTTAAAAAAAGATTAGACATTCATACCAGTGACGCGGTCCCATGCCGAGGCTGTCGAAGCGTTCAGCCGCACCGCTGTAATTAATCCTCCTCCTGTATTTTTTTCAACATCACTCATGCAGGTGACAATTTCACTTTCTGGCGGCCCATTTTTCTCATTTGGATTAGGCCTGCGTAACGTGACAGTCCTAGCACTGCGCTACCAGTCCTGGCTTGGTTGAGGCGAACAAGAAAATGATGGAAAGGGTATGCCCACTTTGTGCTAGGATGCATGTGTCTTGTCTCTCACCTCGATCATATCCAAAAATTAGGGAGCTTAAGGGTGTCAGTAATGTTTATGAAGCGACGGCAGCAAAGGCCCTACTTTTCCCATTAGTGCACATGCCAAACTTGACGTTAAATACGGCAGGAACATTCGGTGCTACACATGGACGGATAGCAGCTTCTTCTGCTCTGTCATTTCCATATCCCTGCTTCTCTGTGTGATGTTTAATTTATCCCCATGCCATAGCTGATGAAGTGAGTCGCACCGTGCACTGACAGAACATTTTACTCAAGTTTTTCGCTTTTATGCTATCTTCAGCAGAAATACTATAGCTACGGAGAGGCCACCTTTTCCCTTTTTTTTTTTACGAGCGGCATTTTTTGGGAAGCTGCCTTGAGAATCCGGGAGCAATTTATTATTGACATTAAAAAGCAGTAGTTGAATTGTGCAATGGAGCAAAACAGGAATGTGCAAGGACTTCAGAGTATGCACTTAAGGTTGTGGCACTGTGGTGGGTGCTGGGCCAGAAGGGGGTCACGGTCAGGAGAACATGTGCACCTGGACTTGCAGGTGACACATTCAAAGGGTTTTCCAAACCATACTCAGCTTCAGTGATCGTGCGATCATGCACAAACACTTGGAATATTTTCTATCTTGGCTTAGAGTCTACTGGAGGGCTCACACCTGCTCTCGAGCCTGGTTAGTGAGAAGGAGGTGGAGTGTGGTAGCAGGGAGTTTATGGGAAACTGTGCACAGGTGGGGTGTAAAGGTTAGAGGGTGTATATACATTGTGATTGGAAGGTGGGCTTGGTCAAGGATTTGGGCTAATACATACACACACACACGTACACACATACACTCACTCTCTCAAGCCATGCACACCTGATGGCTGTAACTCATACCTTCTGTTACAATTTACGCATCCAACTGATGTCACTTTATTAAGCTAAATTTGTACAGACCAGTCGAACATGTACTGGTCTGTACAGCATACTCTATACAGTAAAACACTGCCATAAGGCAGTAACTGGAGTCCAAAAAAAATCACTTGCCTAGAATGCAAGGCGGCCTTGTTGTGAAGTTTTTGCGGAAGCATAAATTTAACCCCTTTTTGACCAAACTCCTGGATCCTAATCAGGATTCCAAACAAAGTGTGTGCCATTGTTCTATTGTGCAATAAGGAAGGCAAGTTGCACCTCATAGGCAAGTTAAAATAATATTTTTCATTCAGTCTGTTGGTTACTGTGTGAAAAACAAGGAATTTTATTTGCTTGTTTTCATTTGTTAGACATGCAGGAAATAAAACAATTAATACAAAGAAAATATGCATGTTACAAATATAGAATGTACTAATACTATTGGAATAATAACGCTGTAAAAAATGTTACTAAACGAGAGCTCGGGAATCTGGACTGTGGGTATTTTTTTTTTCTGCGACGTATGTAAACACCTGCGCACAACGACGAGCTATCCCTAAAGCTCTCAAACACACCGAACGCAGAAAGGGTCAACAATCCTCTTATAGCTTCCTACAACGTTAGACCCAACTAGTTACAAACATGCTGCAGCAGTGCATCAAGGAAGAGTCATGGCTACCCCCACCGCTGCTACAATACTAATAATACTAATAGAAACTAGATGTGCATCATCTTCATTAAATTCTGTACAGTCGTCACCTTCAGAATTAGATGCTGATGATTGGAAAGGGTGCAGGAGCAGGGGAGCCAGCTGCTACCCACGTTACATCCCAATTCATCTTAACGCACGACGTCTTGTCGCGGGCCTTTACTGTGCAATACAAAGCCTTGTAACATAGCACTTATGCACTTTAAACTTAAAACACTCTACGGCCTTATTTCTAGTTTTTAAACATTTACATAAAAGTATTAGTTTACTAAGTTATATCGTGAGTGGCGCAGCGTTGCAGCAGGTGGGGCTCAGCAGCAGATAACAGGGTTAGGGTACGTCCAAGGCCTCAAAACCAATTCCGAGTTTGCATGGGTTTCTTCCCACAGTCCAAAGACATGTTTCAGGTGAACTGGGAACTTTAAATTGCCTTTAATATGTTTGGTTCCCTGCGATGGACTGGAATTCTGTCCAGGGTGTATTCCTCCTAGCCTAGAACCCAGTGATTCTGGGATGCTCTCTGGACTGCTGTGGCCCTCACTAAGCAAAGTGGTGAACAAAACTGAGAGAAGTCACATCATAAAATATGATGTGATCTGTTTAACTTTGCAAACATATATCATATGTATTGCCTATTTCCAAATAAGTGAGCTGTGTTCAAAGACAGCTCATATTTAGTATAGACAACAAAATATGCACGGTATGCTTACAAGCAAATATGATTAGAAGAACAGTGTGTTATGTATTAAATGAATGCTGGAAACAGCAGGAGAAACTTCCCAAGTTGAGATTTTTACTTTAACTTGAGAAACTTCCGGAACCAAATTGGATGTACTGCTCGGGAATCAAAGAACTCTTTTTAGGTCCGTTTTTTCCGCCTTGTGCTCAGTTGAAGCGTATTTTCACAAGCATCACCTGTAATTACAATTAGTCTTTGTCAGATTCCCAACAATGGGATACAGTGGTGGGCCTTCGCTGTTTGGCATTAACTTTTCTACCTTTAAAATGCATGTTTAACGGAATGTAAAGTACACCTGGTCCCAGAAGTACTCAAGAAGCCTTGTTATTATCTATTCAAATTCAGACAGAAACCTTATTTACCAGTTACCGTATTTCTGGTATTATTTAATTGTTTTCATTTTTACATTTTTTTAAAATTCATCCTGACTTTAACAAAACATGTCACTAGCTCTAAAGCAGCTTGACTTTTATATCTTATTTTCCTGCCTCCTCAAATGTTTGCTTAGGGATATTGATATAATAAAATAACTTGTGCAACTAAATTCTATTAATAACAATGAGCATTAGTGAGCTGTGACAAAAACCCTAAATCAGATGTAACGTTTTTCTTCAGAAAAAATATAGGGAATTGGTTTTGAGGCCTTGGACGTACCCTAACCCTGTTATCTGGTGATGAGACCACCAGCAGGTGTCCCATGTGGTTTGTTCTAGTTAAATCTACGCCAACCTTAAAGTATCAGCTCAGGCAAACTCAACTGAAAGAAACAAATGTATGACTGAAGTTAAATGTAGGCATTCATCTTTTGAGTAAAACAAACGTTGTACATTCAGTGGCAAACTAGTGTGCCTGTGTGTCACTTTGTGGTTAAGTGCCATAAAGTCAGTATTGGCTCTTGGTGAAATTTGTCACCATGGACCAGACATGCTGTTGCTGTTAAGTGACATCAAGTTGAGCTCGGCTCTTGGAAACCAGATATATAGACTGCTTACACAATGTTCTGTCCTCTGCTTTGTGCCCTTATGGTGGGAAGAGGCATGTCCAATGTATGAAAACATTTGGTAACACTACTTGATACCGCAAACATATGTACACTGGCATATTTTTTTATAACCAGAAGAATAAAATACTTGCTACTACTGCAGAAGTCACCCTTTAAGCATCACACAAAGAGAGTGAGATGGTGATCTACCTGCCTTCAAATTGTTCACATGGTAGCTACGATTATATATTTGGCACTTCCTTCATCCTTAGTGATTCTCACTTCTCACAATTGACTTTGCATCTGTTTCAAAGATCGGATAGTGTTTTGTGAATGAATACGTGTCCTCTTTGGGTACAAGCCGCTGGTATTCTGTAACACGTGTCCTGCTTCCTCCAAAGCCCTTGTGTTCCCTGCAACACTGTGAAACTCAAGAAGAAGTGTGATTTTCAGATTTGTATTTGATCTTTTAAAAACAAATTCCTACAGGTAAAGAGGATTCTTTGGGCTAAGGCAGCTTCCCACTATTGCAGAGATACTGTTCTGGTTGAAATAATGAAAACCAATTGCCAACTTATACTGAATTTGTACTTATAGTAATCATATCTACATCTTTTTATTGCTGAAGAATGCAGGTTAGTAGGCTAGCAGGTTAGTATCAGCCATGCTTGCTAACTGTCTGAGCTGTGTTATTGTTACCCAAATTATGTACCATCTTTTCAAACTAAATGCATTGTTTTGTCATCATCATCACAGCTGTGGGCTCAGAGGTACAAGAGAATTATACTGCAAAAATGCACCTATAACCTAGCAATTACCTACAGGTTATTTATAGTAGCACTTACAGTAGCTAGTGGTTATTTACATTAGTGCTCATAGCTAGTGATATGTAGACTCTCCGTGATAGTTTTGCTATGCTGAAATTGTCACAGTTTACACGAAACCATCTTCTGCTGCCTCTGGTTTACTGACAGGACCCTGTTCGGCATCCCAGCAAGAACTCTCTGGAGAGCATCCATAACAGCTGTGGTGTGTATCTATTTAAAATGTATTAAAGCAATTTTCAATTATAACCCCGAACCCCCCATGCTCATGTGTCTTGTGTGCCAGTCTTTCAAATTTGCCAAACTTCACAAGTACAGCTGGCCCTTGCCATTTCTTCTGAGCTGACTGATAAGGTTTTTCAGTGCCTCTTTTACTTGCAGTTCCACCTCTCCAAGTCAAAACACTGTTAAAGACGCTGAAAAACAACGACAACATTTCAATTAAGAAATTAAGAAATTGGCTCGAACGAGTGGTATTTTCTGGCTGTTAACTTTAAGGCTCCGACATGCACAGTTAACAGGATGACCAATGTCAGCCTTCCAAGTTTTCTGAGGTGGGCAGACATCCCACACTGTGAGATATCTGGAGCAAAACGAAGGCAGTATGACATGCAAATTACTACATTTGAAAACTGGGAACATGACAAACACACATGCTTGACGGTAGGATAATCGTGCCGCAAGGAATCCTCACCACCTCTACTCATCCGCCCGCAGAAACAACACACCAACACTGCAAGGTAATTACTGTGCTTTAGCTGCAGAGGTCAAGAGCTAACAATGCGTAGAAGGTTGTAAAACACCTCTTGGTCTGGATAATTTGTCAACTTTTAGTCAGCAGCGCAAAGAAGCGTTACTTATAAGGTGCAATTTGCCTTCCTTATCGCACAATAGAACAACGGCACACACTAATTTTATTGGAATCCTGATTGGGGTCCAGGAGGTAAGTCAAAACGCCGGTAAAATCTTTGCTTCCACAGACCGGGTCACACTGGGGCAAAAATTAAATTCAGCAATGCAGAGTTGTACAAAATTCAGTGAAAATGAAGGGTTACTGTGTCACTCTGCCAGGAAATTTTAATTAAAATACCCAGAGCTGCAATACCCAAAGGCCAATTACATCTTTTCTTAGACCACCGCAGTCACTGCAGATATGTCTGTGTAAAGCCTTTGTGAGCGCAAGCAAACATAATAAATCAGAACTCTATATTAAGACAGCTATTTTGGATATGTGCCTTTCCGTAAAATCTATTAATCCCTTGATATGTTGGCCTACACAAAGCTATTTATTAGACCCAGTTTGTTAATGTTTTTCTTTCCAATAATATGCTCTTGATTTTGTCATGCTTACACAAGATAATTGTTTATGCCCATTCTTATATCATTTAGTGACAAATCCATTGTGCGGCGTTCAAATGGGACAATGCGATGTACGTGGCTTGATGGAGGGCATGCGGTGTCACAGCTTCCTGCCCACTGGTGATGCTCCATCCAGCCTCATCTGAGCATCACACAGCTGGCGCTCATTGCCTCCTTGGTGGGAAGGACAGGGACACCGGGGCCAGCTGTGCTTCCGCCAGGGGAACAACTGGAGGAGAGAGATTAGAGAGAAAAGGAACAGGAGGGAGACAAAGCAACGAACGCCAGAAGCTTCAGGCTCTAGCTGCAGAAATGGACACCCAACTTATTCACGCTGGTTTTAGTGCTCCCACAGTGCTTCTTACTTTAAGTTTGCTGTTCCTCGTGGCCTTTACTCCTGAAGTTTCTTTAACAGTGCCCAGTGCTTCTAGCGACAAAAGTTTTTCATTGAGGCATCTGTTAGATATATTTCTCGTTTCATACATCCTAAAATGCAAAGTACCAGAAGGTAGGATGAAAGTGTCCAGTCACATTAAAAATAAGAGATTTGTTATAGAACAATATATTTTCCATTTAAAGCTGATTTTTTAAAACCATTTACTATCGATGTTAATTTTTTGGGATTTAAAGCAATGCTAACAGTACTTGAGAGTGACGTCTTTCTGCCAAAAAATTGTTATGCACAACAACACTGAAAAGCTCCCACGTGAAAGTAGTGTCATCTACACTTATTTTACTATTCATAGCTTAATAAAAAGATATGGATGATGACAAATGACTGTTACCTTCATCTATCTGGAAGAAAGTCCATCCATCCATCTTCATTAACCACTACTTCCTTTACAGAATCAAGGAACTATTGGGCACTAGAAAATGAAATGATCTCTTAATGGGACAGCAGTCCATTACAGGGTGTCCACACACACACACACACACACACACACACACACACACACACACGTATCATGCTGGTGAGTGTGATGAGGTGATTTGATGCGACTGAAACGTCTACTTATGTTTGTAACAAACAAACCAAGTTAATTGTGGGTGTCCTGTCCTTGAGGAACAACAGCAGGTGGAAAGTTTTAAAAGATGCACTCAGGAGTGCAGGTGGTAAAAAGATGCAAAACAAGCCAACTTCTATTACGCAATGCAGACAATTACTGACTGTATAAGAGAACCGTAACATAACCACTTAGCAGCAGTGTTATGAAAACATTCTTTCAAATTTGACCTTGTATATACATAGCTGACACCATCCATTGACCAGTCATAACCAAGATGTTTGCATATACAGCTCCTCTTAAAGCGATGATAACAAAAGTTAATTTTAATTTCACTTTTGCTCTGTGTACATGAACTTTACATCCAACTTTTCCAGGATTCAATGCTCCCTGTCATGATGCTGCTAACGTAAAGGCACATACTTTTTTTTAGAATGACCATTACACAACACACAGCAGGGTTGCGCCTGCACCCCCTCCCTCTACACACAAGATGTAATGTATGTTTCTTTTTTTTTTTTTTTTTACATATTTTTTCATGCTGGAATGAAATTGAGATGGAGCAATTTTTTTTTTTTTGCTTGATCGGTGAGTAAATCGAGTAATGGTATTAAGAATAAAATTACTTTCTAGCCAAAACATGTAAATTGCAACTGTGCAAACTGAGTGATGACAGTAACTTGAATAGATATCTTCAGATTATGGGAGGAACTCCAGGGAGGCACAAGGAAAACATACATTGACCGAACTGGATTCGAATCCTTGCATGAACAGCCTAGGCAGTGGGAGGCAACAGCCCTACTTGCCAACCTCCAGGGACAAGTAAATATAAAAAGTCTAAAATTTTAAATGATGAAAAACTGCTCTAAAATAATATATCTCTAAGGTTCTACTAACATTTATTATCTGGATTATTTACAGCAGGTACAATGTAAACTCCATGTCAAAGTACTGACATTCTTCTTCTATTTGTCCTCTTTGATCACTGAGACTTTTGAAACGACAACAATAAAACAAGGTTTTATTACGAACATCGGCTTCCTTCCAACTGAGTGGAACAGAACTGCTTCTTTGGATCGGCAACAGCAAGCTTAGATGGCGCAGGTAACTGGTAATGGTTCCGACTGGAGGTGTATTGGATGCATGTCACTTGAAGGAGGTCTTGGGGTTGACCCAGGATGTGTTGGATAGACTATACCTATAAAATGTCCTAGGAACACCTGGGAATTTCCCTCAGTAGGAGGTGGAGTGTAGCAGATGTATATGTGGTCTTCTCTACTTGGTCTCTTGCTGTTACAACACTCAAGATCTGTAGTTTAAGAAATAGGCTGGATGGATGGACTGATGGATGGATTGTGTGGGTTAATGGTTTGTGTATTTCTAAGATTTCCCACTGTTAGGCAAAACGGACGTAGACAAGTTCTAAACAGGGCAATAATTACAGTTTGTGGGCAAGGTTACACAAAGTTTTCTAAAACAGTTTACCGCAGGCATGGAATATTTTTAAAAAGAAAACCTTATATGCTGCATGAGCTTATGATACCATGACAGAATTGTATAAGTAGTGTGTTTATGGAACTAAAATATACAGGACAAATTGTCAAAGTGCACACCTAAATAGTCCAGGTGCTGTGACAGGGAAATGCTACAGACGTTTCTGCCCTGCTGCCCTTAACAGAATGTCTCTCTGTACCTATAAAACTCAATCTTTGTTTGAGTGTTTGTTCTTTATGCACCGCTTTGTTTTTCCAAGTCACAGACTTGAAATTTGGCACACAAGCTTTGCGCCCTAAATGAGGTTTTTGCACACACATCGCACACAGACGGAGCTGCGTTAACGTAAAGGTTCGGTAATATACGCTTTGTTACTTTTATCTTTTCCACTTTTCTATTTGCCTACAACTGATGTGTGGCACCCTATGGTGTCCACCTGATTGACAGCACTAATAATACCCATGTACTAAATGCCACCCTTTTAAGGGTAATACAGTTTGGTGACATATAATGTGTTATTACTGTGCACTTTCTGATGCAGACAGCTCTAGTTCATTAAAATCTCTACTTCTTTGTAATTACCAGCATACAAAGAAGCATACAAGCATACAGAGCATAAAAGCAACAAATACATGGTCCAGATACACAGTATATTCCACTGCTATTCTCAGAAAACTCTACTTTTCTAACATTATTACAACCATTTAATCTCAAAAAAATCAAAATGGTTAGGAATGGTTCAAAGAGAGCAATTATATTCAAATATTATATCATAAAGCTCACATTATCTTTATGTCAGTGCTTTTTATGTGAGAAAAAGCTGAATTTAAAATCAAAGGTTACAATACTTTAAGGAAAAATTGGTAATACTAAAGATTTAAACATCTTTCATTATTCCATGTCATATTTTGATGGTCCAACTGTTCATATACTTACATTTTTATCTTTCCATAATTTTTATACAGATGTGACCATTTGTGGGATGAACACTGCCAAATGTGCTGAACAAGCACAGAGCAGCTGGGGTTCAAACAAAAATAGGATTGTATTAATTTAAAATGCAGAAGTGGAATGGGGACATTGCATCATTAAAGGTAAAACATGCACAGCAACACAAAGAAGGGTAAAAATTCAGAAAATATCTCCAAAGTAACACATATCTAACCTCAGAGTCCACATCATATGCCAGGAGGCAGTGGTCTGCCTTAGTCATTTGGACTCAAGGTGGACCCTTTCCTTTGCAACCCCCTTCACCCCTCCATGTAAGACAATTTCTGTTATTCCTTCCCCATCATTACAGATCCTTTCTTCTGCACCTCCCCAATACACTGGGCGGCAAAACTATTTGTAGTTATAACCATGCACACGGCACCACACCGATGCACATTTTGTTCTAAATTGCAACATTAAATAATAAATGACCACCGCAGACTGCCGCGCCTATTTACTGCAGCTATCACTTATTTATTCATGTACTTACTTGTTTATCTTCATTTCCTTATCTATTTATTTACCTATTCTAAATCCACCTCATTTTGCTGATGTTGTTCTCATGCGGTCGCTTTAGTGTGTTGTGCACAATGGTGCAGGAGGAACTACATTTTCCCTCTCTTGTACATCTGTACAAGGCAGAAGGAGAAAGTGAACTTTTAACCTTGAAATTGCAGAGTACCAAGATTGCACGGACCACCAGAATTCTTATAACGTTGTTCTGGCTCTGTGGAAAAAAAAAAAAAAAAAAAAAAAAAAATCAGTTGCATATTATCAAAGAGTGTAAAAATTACCTCCACTCTCGCCTTTCTTTCGCATATTCCTGTCCAAAAACCAACATGCGAGGACACGTGACATATCACAGCTTCTTTCCAGGCTGTATTCGGTAGGCACACAACGCTGCAGGCATTTTACAGCAAAAGCAGCACTTCTACATCGGCCCAAAACGCACCGTGCAGCTGCTACTGATACAAACAAGACAGCACCGAGGGAGAATTATTTTATTTGTTTTCACCTCTTATAGCCACACCAAAAATCACCTTGTAGACTTTAATTTCCCACAAATAATCATTTCATTACAGCCCCTGGCACCTCCCTTCTGCCCCCCTTTAATGTGCCATTTACTCCCTGTGGGTTTCCCTCAGTCTCTGACCAGCTGCCCCGTATAACAGTTTTAATTGTCCTATTAAAAGCAGCTGGACTTTGTTATCTGTTAGAATCGATATGGGGCAGGCAGCAGGCAGATATCCACTTCTTATGGCCCCACCCCTTCTGCCAGCTCAAGTTATGTGGGCCCGTCTCCTTCTTGTTTAAGCAGAATTCAGAAAATTCTTGTACACAGCAAGGAATAATTGAGATGACAAGCACAGTAATCCCACTGACCTCCTGCGTCAACAAACTGTAATTGTGGCTGCGTTCCTTAAAGCTTAGCAGTCACTCAAAATCACTGCATTAGAGCCCTGCAGTGTTAGATACTAAAGATCTCTCATGCCTTTTCCTATGTCAAGCTGGAGCTTTCCCTTGAAAGCTTGAGGCAACAACACTGCAACAAACTTCTCTATAGCTTTCACAAATCAGCCAGTAAAACTTTATTGGTATATCACATTTTTACAACCAAGTTTCCAGTAAGCTCTTTACGGAGATGATGCAGAAGGGGGGCAAAACTGAAGGCAAGCAGGGCAGATATAAAAATTGTGCCCCCACTACTTGCTGGAACATGATCAAGTCACTCCAGGATTACAAATTCAAATCCATAATAAATCACAGGGAAGAAAGCAAAGTGTGCTCAGGAATGAAAAGATAATAAGATATAACCCAGGGATATTTTTTAGACTCATTTTGGGTTAGAAAATGCCCAGCTAAAATGAACACAAAGCAGAGTTTCTGAACACCCCAGTATTTTCAATATAGTCAAAATCATTTGGATTGCAGCCTCAACAAGTTAGGTCTTTGGGAAAAGTGATATGAAAATCACCGATACGATAAGGAAAGTGACGCTCGAGTGCCTATTGATTTCTCTGTCACAAATCGGAGAGAACAAAAAAAAACACATTAAGCTACAACATTCACCCATATTTTCAACTTGAGTAAATTCCGTGACTACTGTGACTTACAGCCAGCTGTGACAATCTGTAATACTACATTTTACCATCTGAAAACTGTGAGGCATATCTTTATTGCCATAGCTAAACAAGATCTACTAATTTACCACAGACCTCAGGTTAAATAAATAAAGCACAACTATATATCCGCAGGAATATTTAACATGTCAAGCACAGTTACATTTTAATTAAATTTAATAAAAGCACAATCTAGAAGAACACTGAATTGTAAGTGGAATTTATTATTTATGTATTTTTTTTAGGTTTCCAATGTGAATAAAAAGATGATGCTCATTACAGATGCAAATTGAGACACTAACAGAATTGCTGGAAAGCTGAAGCGGAATAGGTTAATATTTCTGCAGCTGTATGAATTTAAACACGAGATCCATGGGACCACTGGGTGTAACGTGATGCTTCCAAACTGGAACACCAGCGCTGGCCATTTAGTGACGCAGTCATCTGAGCGGGGCCAGACGCTGCAGCAGGATGTTGGGAGAGATGCATTCACTAATAAACACTTTATCATTTTTTTCCCTCTCTGCACTTTAGCTCTGGCGGCTCAGTGTGACACCGATGTTCAGAAACGGCGCCTCCTGTTCCCCTTTGCCAATTCTCTGAGTTTCAGGCGAGCACCTGCCAAGCAAGCAGTTGCTGAGGTTGCCACCAAAAAAAAAAAAAACAAAAAAATCAACGACTATCAGTTTTTTTATTCCCTTGGCAGGTTTGTACTCTATTTTCTCTTGAGGTGCTCATGTTTTTCACCAGATGGAGGATGTAATAAGTCCTGTCACATAACCTGAGGGCCCAGCATTTCATCCAGGAGCAGCTGGATTATCATTCAGGAACCATGCGATGCGCCATTATACTAGATTATGCTAGAAGCTAGAAGCAAAATCACTCAGTTCCAAATGTCCACTATCTGACTAAAATCAGCTGGAAACAATGTGAAACATGCTTAAACACAAGTTGGACTTTTTTCATAACAAGCAGCTTTCACTGCAGATATGTGAAAATTTATAAGGTCAGTTGGTCCATCATACTAATAATCTCATTTTAAAGCTCCCAACCCTCCATCTTCCATTTCAGTTATTTATTTAAAATATCTTGTTTTATACGGGGTCTACATGTGAACATGCAAAGAATCTCATCTGGAAGTTACCCTTAAGTTGTCTGCAAGATCTGTGGCTGTCATATAACAAAAATACAGACTTGATGGGTACTACTGACTGGCCCCATCCCTTCTCTTACACTACTGTGTCATCAGAGCCGCATCTGTCCCATAGCTTCAAAAGTACAGGTTGCCATCGTGTTGTTAGGGCCGCCCGGAGAAGGAGTTCTGACCATGGCTACATTGCCTCGCTTTGCACGACTGAATTCCTCCTCCTTCTTCCTCCTCCTCCCTCAACACTACGGAGCCCTGATGTGCCTTGTTGGACACAGCAGGAGAACATTTTTACTTTTCTGCCAGGATTGGCAATTACCCTCAGCCTCAGACAGAAGTTCAAGTGCCTTTCAAAATACAGTACTGTTGGTTTAAACATCAATATTTATTAATGTATCGGAGGAAAAAAAAGCATTCATGCAAATAACATGGAATTTAGGAGGGACTGGGAGTTTTATTCTCATATTGACAAATTAGGACACGAGGGGAATTTTCTTCTGATAACACGAAAGTGCAGCAACAGCAAAACAACTGGTACAGCTGGGACTTCTCACGCAGTAGTCTGTTGGAGAATTACCACGGAGACCAGAGGCACCACCAAATGGCAGTGGAGCAACAGGGAAGATGTCTTGGAGAGCTCTGGTGCAGCTTTCGTAAAGTCATCCAATTTGACATATCCGACCAACTGAAGTATTGACAAAGTAATTGAAATGAGCGGATATTGTTAATGACCTGCTTTATTCTGTTGCAGATCTCTAAAATCTTCAAATCCCATTTGTGCATGTTACGTGATAATTGAGCAGACGGAGAAACTTGGCCTTAAACTAATCCCGGCAGGCAGCGGGATCAATATTCTGCTGAGGCACCTCTGGGATCTGCTCTTTTACTCGCCTTAAGCAGGATTCATCCCACTTACAGTTCATCTCAGCTTCCCAATTCCTGCGTGTCCAAGCGTTATAGGCAGGAGAAAGTGGGGAAGGCAGCGTACTGTTGCAGTGTCCTGCTTTATATCGCCATCACTAATCTGCCGCAGGAAGCTCGAGGGTGAGCTGCCTCCGTCCCACAATATTGCCTCGTGATACGAGCTGCTTTTTGCTCAATCTGCAGCTGGTCCCCAGGGTTGCTGTTCTGGTTGTAGCCCAAAATCCAGACCTTGTCAAATCTAGGAACTGGATGCTCCTGGAAATAAAGATGCAGTAGTGCTGTTACACTTTCATTACTAGCCATTAATAAAAACGTATGTAGCAAATGCAAACATGGAGGCTGTATTATAACTGTCCTTTGAACAGTAAAATGCTTCACACAGAGTGAAGAAAGACTCAGCATAATAAGCACAAACATCTCATGTAAAATATAAATCTGAAAGGCCACTCTGACAATTTCCTTTCCCTGAAACGTATCCTTTATCTACGCAAATATAACAAACAGCTCGTTTTGGTAGATCTGAATGGCAACCATCCGAAAATCGTTGCCATTTGTCACCTACCGTACCCTGCGAATGTTATGTCGTTCCTGGCTCACTACTGCTGCCAGACAAACTTGTAGAGGTAAAAAAGCCTGACAGCTATTAAAGGGGTCAGTCAGAACAATGCAATAGCATTTCTTTTCTCCAATTATAACAGAAGAAATGAACACGATTTGATGAACAAGGAAATTGACAGCACACGAATGCATTAAAGTAATCTATGGAAAATGTCAATATTTACCCACCAATGAATGATCTTTATGTCAGCATCATTAGGAGCACGTCCTTCAAACACGCAGAAGCCAACAACTGCAATTTATTTCAGTTTGATTTTTTACTGAAATGAAATATGAGACCTGTACTGCCTGTCCAGGTGGGGGGAGGAGGGGTTAAACCAAGGTCCAAATAATATTTCTCTATTAGGCTGCACATTTAATTTTTTTCATATATTAATGCTCAATTTCAACTTATGTGAGAGAATCTGGAGCAGCAATATATTAAGCTTTCTTTTTAAAGCTTTGGTTTGCCAGCCGTAAACTCTAGCAAGTTTTTGTCAGTCTCTTGGTGAACCGTATCAAGACTTTGCTGGTTATCCCTTTTCTTCCTCCGCGATGCTGTTTTAAGGCCCCTCCGATGCTCCATTGTTGCTGACAGCAAGTGTAGTTGCAGGCTCCTTGATGAAGTGCTATTGCTGTAGGTAACTACCCTGTGCACATGAGGGAATATTACTGAGATTAGTGCTGCGCGGGGTACGAGGGAGGTTGGCAATGGGCTGGTTAGGCAGGCGGAATGTAGGGCATGCTCCCACAGTGCTCTCCTTCTGCCCAAGCTGGGGGTCCTCTGAGAAGCCGTCACTGCGGAGCTCTTGTTCCAGCTTCAAGAAGAAAATAAAAGGAGGCACCGGCGTGGCAAGTTGCTGCAGACGACACACATAAGTGACGGGGAACAAAAAACAATATCAAAGATCATGTGACAATAACGGAAGGGATGGAGGGGTGGTGATAGAGCTCTTCAGCATGTCTCTTCCCAGCGCCACATAAAGACATGACTGAGACAATGAATCTCCTCTTCCTCTGCATATTAGGACTGACCTGTGCCTGTGAGACACAGCGTGTGTGCGTGCGTGTGTGTGTGTGTGTGTGTGTGTGTGTGTGTGTGTTGGGGGAATGCGGGGGGGCAGGGAGCTGTTCAGGGACATGTGGGGAGGAACGTGCAGTGAACCCTGCAATGAGCTGCAGAGTGCTGGGAGAGGTGCTGCGGCAGGAGGCAGACATGGAGGCGATGCGCCTGCTGTGCGGAGCAGGGAGGCTGTTGGGGGGCGGTGAGGGCGGGGGGGGTGGACGACCTGCTGTCAGGTGTGAGGCAGTGAAAGTGTGCCTTTGCGATGTCAGAGGTCATGTTTTATCCTGGCATCACTGTCTGTGAGGAGTTTATTCATTTATGTAAAAATGTAAATTGTCCTGCTCTGCCTGGCTCACAATAATGAGAAGACCACCCGGTTCACCACCTACCTTGGTTTGGCCAGCACTACTATTTAGTTAATAACTGTTTATTTTTTAATTTACTATTAAAGAAAATGGAATGGAATAGATTAAGGCACAATAAAAATGGTATATTTTGTAACGGAGAGTTGAATGTAAGACGTGACTGCGAATGAACTAAATGAAGTCTTAAGTCAGTACTTGAGCAGAATTATGCACACTTTTTTACTCTGCTATTTTTTCTGCTTTGGGTTCTGTAGGTTTAATTTTTGAATGTATCATGGAGATGCAGTGTCTCAATTCACACAAATCCAAAGTGCTGTCTTGTTTTCATATCATACTTTGACCAACAATTTGTGAAATATTTATATCATTTTTACAATTGAGGAACTTGGGTAATTTTACTGTGTATACGTGAGGCCCAGCCGCTCTGGAAATATGCCTCATTTCACAGGCTTCAGTATGTTTTGAAGTATACATTGCTAATGGTGGCATGCAGGTTTAGCGAGCAGCACTCTTGCCAGTGAGCTCCATGGGTTTTGCTTTAGAAAGCTGAGCTCCACCTCTATACAGTTCACACCTGATAGTGTGATACTGCTCCAGCTGGTCTATGTAGTAAAAGCACAGGAGTACTAAATAATGCAACCATCAGTGGTTTAACTGTAGGGTTATACACCATAGATAAAAGCCCTAGTTTCACAAATAATTGCCTGTATTTTGAGTCCATTTGTGTGCCTGGATAGAATGGATCCATTAGGTGTACTTTGCAAAATATCACTTTAAAGATACCTAAAAAATGTATAGAAATTAAACCTGTCCTTTATGGAAAAAAGAAACCATGATCACGAGGATCCATCTTTCCATCCATCCATCTATCCATAGCTACTTTTCCTTCTGATACATATGTCTGGAGACTGTGAGAGGAATTCAACAAGAAAATGATGAGGATAATAATAATAATAATAATAATAATAATAATAATAATAATAACCCTGCCATGATCTGATGTCCCATCCAAAGGTGGATTCAAGAATGGATGGAATAAAAATAAAAATAAAAATATCCCATCCAAGGGCAGTTTCATTGCTTAGTGCCCTCTGCTGCCAGGAGGAGCATGCGGACCACCAGGACTCTCCTCAGGATAAGTGTGTCATGAAAATAGGTGTGTGTGTGTGTGTGTGTGTGTGTCTACTTTGCAATGGACCGCTGTCTAATCAAGGCTGTCATTTCATAGTCCTGACTAGGATGCAGCAGTTGAGGACACTGAATGAATGAATGAATGAATGAATTATTATTAAGCTAAACACCTTGTGTAAGAGGAGTGTCATGTATAAATGGAACATAATGTCATCGCTATTACATCTCATTTCTTCTCCTCTAAGTCCAGAATTCTAAAACAGACCATGGTGTTCCTGCAGTTCATAACCTTACCTTTCTTATGACAACAGACAGACCTGGAAGTGCAAACTGTAGTGCAGAGGCACACTGGTTAGATGATCACACAGGTGCTCTGTGGTTTTTATCCACCACATCCTGAGTGCTGCACAGCTTCAGAGCATCTCTCATCCTGCTATTAGTGCCACTACGATACATCATTTGACTTAAAAGGCGACATTGATCTAGACCCTGAAACTGAAACTTGTCAATCTCTGATATGCTATGTAAAGTGATTCTGTAACAGAACAATTTTGTAATAGGCATGAAAATATCTGACCTGACAGATGCTCAAGGCTGAAAAGAATTGTCAAGTTTTTTTCCCTTTTTCTGATAAATGAAGAAATTGTTGTTGTTAATAGCTGTTATACAAGACATTGTACTTGTATTCATTTTTAAATATATTTTAAGTGACAATGTTAACTTTTCAACTGACAGCAAGATAACATACAACATCGAGATAAAAATAAGAACATTATTTCATTATTCACTTCTTTAGATTATTTCAGTATCTGTTCTTTGTTCTGGGACATTTAATTTATTGTGCAAGACATTTTTCAGTCATTCTTGTTAAGGAGGTACCTTAAAAGTAATTTAATGAACATTGTATAAATTTAAAATGTTAAATACAAATAAAATTATAGAAATAAAACACGGGTTAGATTCCAGTTCAGTCTGTTTGGGGTTTCCATGTTTGCTGCATGTTTTGTTTCTCAAGTTGGTCCAGGTTCCTCCCACAGTCCAAAGGGATTTTTCAGGTGACTGTTGACTGTACATCGTCTCCTACTGTGAGACCGAGTTACCTTTCTCAGCTGTATAAGTAGGTGAATGATTAGACCATTTTATGTAGTCTATCTCAAATCAGAGGTTTCAACCAAATATTAGTATCTATTTTAGATGTCTTTGAAGAAAACCATCTGCAACGAATAAAGAAAAAGTACAGACACGTATGTGACATTCAGTGGCCTCTCTGGTCCGGGGAATAACCAGGCATGAGGCAGCAAAGGGTGGACTTGAGGACGCTTTTATTACAACAGATTATGAAGTTAAACAAGCTCTATGGTCAAAATGAATAAACCACTGAACAGAAACAGCAGTTCGGCTATAATAATAACTGAACATTTTAAAAATGTTCAAGTCTAACTAGGAACAATATCATACTGAATCAAAACTACAACCAATTCAACTATCTTTCATAGGACATACTCTAAAAGAAGCTGGAGATGTGGCCAGAGCTCAATGCCAGCCCAAACATATAAATGCCTGAAACAAAACTGATCAAGCATAGTGTATATTATTTCATTTTTGCATCAAGGTTATTGTTTTTAAAAGATGCTATTTCACTGAAGGTTAGAATAACAAACAGAAACTAGAGTAGCATCATTTCCCAAACAAAATAACACGACATTTATGATTAGTTTCAGATCAAAGACTATGACAGAGTTTTAGCTTCAGGAAATGAAACACTTTAACAAAAGTGAGAATGTGGATCTGGAGGTGTATGCCAAGCAACGTAAAAAAAAAGCGAGTTAAGCCACGTAGCTTTAACAAAACCCTTGAGCTAAGCAGGTAAACAAGAGTTAAAATTGAACACTGGATTAAAAAAGAAGGACAAGCCAATCTTCAGAAGTTGATAATTCTTGCTAAGGTCAAACAAACAAGTAAGCCAGAACTTGGGAAAAACACTGTGATCGATAGCCAGGAAAATGCAAAAAAAAAAAAAAAAAACCTTACAGTAACAATGAGATCTTTAAACAAACCCCTTCTCCATTCAACCCCCTTGAAGAAATATTATCTGAGACAAAGAAAGACAAAACAAAGTTTTACCTCCCATGTCATTTCCACGTCATGTGAAGCACATGATGCAGCTTGTGGGGCAGGGCGTTAATAGAAGAGTTTTGTCGAGCATTATGGGGAAAAACTATTCATACTATATCCATCTCGGGGCGACAACTTCCTGCCAGTTATAGACCCCCCCCCAGGGTAAGCCACCTAGCATAGCAACCTGTTTCTGTGGGTGTCCTTCTTCCGCTTAGACACCTGTCTTATTCGTGTGGGGCTGCTATAAAATAGCGATGCTATAGCCGCAGAATTTTGAGGTGATTAATGTCACATCCAGGCTTTTTTTCAATGTAGTTTCTCCACCTCCAGAATTCTTGTCTGTCTTCTGTTGCACAAAGTGAATACAATAAAGGAAGCTATAGCCCAAAATATGTCAGCAAATGACAAAGATTGTCATGGTACCTCCACTTAGCTTATATTAGAAGAAGGGTCACTACTTGTTAGTTAACTCTTCAGAACTTAAAAGCTTGAAGATCATATTAAGGCAGATATATAGCAGTCATCAACGGGTGGTAGCACTGTGGTTAAGGATATCAACTTGTATCATGATGGTGGCCACTTTGAACCTAACTAGTACCCCTGGTTAAGGTACCCTGAATTCCCCCACTTATCATTCCCCGCTGTATAAATAGATGTTGCGCTGTAATGTTGTAAAGTAGAATAGGGCAATTATTTTATTAAACAAATGGCAAGTGAGTAGTGCTGCAGCCTCAGTCTGCGTGGAGCTTCCCCGTTCTTCTTGTGCCTGTGAGAGGGTGCTCTGATTTCCTCCCACAGTCCAAAGATGTGTTTCAGATTAACTGTCCACAGTAAATCGCCCATTGTGTGTGACTCTGTGTGTGAATGGATTGGTGTCTCACTCAGAGGTGTAGCTTCTAGTGCCCAGGGATTCAGGGATAGAATCCGGACCACTTCCACCCCGACCAAGATAAAACATTTACTGGAAACGGGTGGATTTGACAAAAAAAATGGTTTAGCTCATTTCATTTCTTCACAGAGAAACATCTATAACACTCTGATCACTTAATATAACTTTGAGACATGCAGGGAGAACTGAGATATCCATATGTATGAGATCCTTGTCACAAACTCTACAGTTGGGAGAGATATGAGAATGTGTGTTTGCATACTGGCATGAGAGGTCACCTGCTGTCAGCATCTCTATGCTCTCTCTTCTCTCAGCACCAATGTCACCTGGTGTTGGTGAACTTCTTAAATCTACTCATGTATGAAAGATTTAGTGCTAGAAAACAAACACAGGAGGCAACGGTATTCCCTTGACACAAACATTGGATGGTTGAAACATACTTCTTTTGTTGATACTAAGGAAAGACAGCTTCAATAGACACCTTGTTGCATTGCATATCGCATACAAACATGTCGATTATCTCAGCATTGAGTTTTTCGCCACTATTAATTTCCTTTCTTTGTAGCACGAATCTGAGGTGAGGACCGCAGTAAGAGCCCCCTTCAGCCTGGTTCCTGAAAATTCCTCACACATGTATGTATAAGGAAAGCTCAATAATTCATTATTACGCCCTGGCTGAAAAATGAAATATTTCCACTGCACTGCTTGTCTTACGAGTGCTTTGTTCTTGTTTAAAATTTCCCCTGTACTCCTTTCAAAAATAATATCTTTTTAGGAACAGTATGTCAAGTCACGATAGTCAGTGACAAGCATATGTCCTCCATTATCCGCAGATATTATACTGTGTAAGCCTTTGATTTGTATTATATGAAAGATGAGATGATGTAAGACTGTCGTTCCAACTGGCAGGATCTTTAGTAACGTTTTGTGAAGCATTTTACACATTTCAGTGGTAAACGCAGTTGTGCACAATGCTGACTAATTTCCACGCTCCTCTCCAAGAACGGATGGATTATCAGACTGCATTTAATTGCCCTCAACTCATTCACATGCTATGAATTAAATAAATTATTTTGATTGTGATAATTGCACGCATATATTAGCTATATTCATTTTGCTGTCTGTTTTTTTTTTTTGTCTCTAATGAAGATAGACTCCACCGCTGAAACCAATGAGTTTTTAATAAGTTCATAATGTCTCACAGCTGATTTGAGCAGCCGTCAGATATGTACCTGAACCGCTTCCTAATGGTCTTAAAACGGTTACACGTAATCTCACTAGTGAAACGGTACTGCCACGTGGGAATGAATGTTAGATTCCAGTAGATTTACTCTAATTGTCTCAAAATTAATCTGATGTGCTTTTAAATAACTATGAGGGAATTTTTTTGTTTACGATCCAATAAAATTAAAACCACTTACGTTCATGGTTCAGCTGAGCCACACATCCAGTTAATCTCCTTTGTAATTACGGCAATAGAGAGAGTCAATGCCATTGATCTGTATACCTATTGATTCTCTCTCACCTGGCGTTTTATTGTCAGGCGCTGTCAGACCGAACTCCGAGAGCATGTCGCTTACGAAACGGATAACCGCGGAACATCAAAACGATCATTTCTAACACCGAAAGATGATCGTGGCATAAAGTTTAGGAAACGCGCAAGCTTGCGTGCAACGTCTTTTATTTAGCCACGTGTAAACCACATTGAGAAATATGCCTCAACTCTCCTCTCAGCACGAAGGCCCCCATAGGCTATTTGCTTTTTATTTGACATTTCGCCAAGAATGTGGTGGGAACCAAAAGTAAAAGGTGTGTGGCATTTTCAACTTCGGCTGTGCCTCATAATAGGACTCTGCAACTTTAATGAGCTTATTACGGCCCCAAAGTTACCTGTGAAACGAGCCCACGTCGCTTTGGGCTTGTCAGCCGGGGTGACCTGGCCAGCTCCGGTAGAACTCCGAAGCCATTAGGAGCACATTTGAGTTGACGTGCGTTCTTGCCCAAAAGAACCTCTGGAATGTCCTCGGCTGGGATTTCATCCGTGTGATTTCATTCGGCCCTAACCCCAACAGCCCCCGGCAGATAATATTCCGTAATGCGTTGAGACGTTTTGCACCGAGAATGAAATCTCAGAACGCTTCCTAAAGTCGCTGCGAGATGTAATCAAAGTAAATGGTTTTGGATTTTCCCCGCGACTACTTAGTCAACAGTGTTACCTTTTGATCTTCGTGGTTTGGCAATAAAAATCTAAATCTAGTAGTTCAGGCCTCAGACGATGCGCTTTCAAAGTACAGCGCAGCTACAGAAGAAACTGCAAACTTGTTTAGCATTAAGCTTGGGTTTGACACAGGGATGAAGGTGTTCTTTTACTTTAGAGACTTCGCGCAGGTATGCATTTATCTCGGTCTCCTCAGGTAGAGGATAATATCATAAAAATGTGGATCACCCTTATTAGATTTGTGGGTGCAATATATTTTCATTTAGTAGGAAATGTTTTAGCTTTGAACTGTTTTCAAGAACAGCGGTACTGTATTTTTACATTGTTTATGTGTTTTAGCAATAGACTGACGGCAGCATTTCAGTGGGTTTAAAGTAGAGGTGAAAAATCCCATGAGGCCTCATATCCGGTGTATTTCAAACCATATTTACAAAAACAAGTGTAAGGCATTCATACAACTCGATTAGAAATACTTTCACTTATATCTCTGAATAGTCATACACATAGAGAACATGCATGGTATACATAGGCAACAATACTGGCCAATACTTGTGTGGGACAAACTGGACAGAAGAGTGGAACCAAAGCAACCCACAAATGCCCTACATCTTTGGGAAACTGGTGATTCATTTGCGTGACCCAACTTGTTAACCATGTGCCTTGTGAGAACAAACTAGTTTTCCACAAATGGAGTCACACCTTTCACATATTCTGGAAGACTGTTTATACATATAATTATGAAAAACTCACGGACTTATGCATATTACTGAACGCTTTAACTCTCATACTAAAGTGCACATTTGGCATAAAAATATTCACGACATATAAACGTGTAAGGCAAAGCAGGCGATGATGGGCATTTCTTTGTAGTATGTTTTTGTCAAAGGAATCTGTATACAAACATCAAAAGCAATTGTCAGTGTATCCTGAAGGCTATTGAGTGTGATGTAAGACATGGTTTTTTCTTTCAGATTTTAAATCCAAATGTATTGATAACCCATTATCGTTGTTGTACGGTGTTAATCTAAACAAAAAACTGACAATGGCACAATCTGATGGTGACAAGTAGATGCTTCTGAAAGTTTTTGTTTTCCGCTAAAAGGAATAATAATTTTAACTAATTAAAACCATGAACAGAACCATTACAGTACTTAAAACCTTAAAAAAAAAAAACTAATACAGCCAAACTAAATAAAATGCAGTTAATTTGTTTTGTTTAATTTCTCAGCAAACTGGAACAGACTTTTCCCCTAGAAATGCAGCTGTAACTGATTTCTGAAATTTGGCTCAACTCAGTTGGAAAGTGACTTTTTTCAACTAGTGCATTTTTCTGCAGAATTATGAAAAAAAAAAAACTTCCCACCAACAGCCCAGCCAGGCTTTGTAAGTGTGAGGTCAGCTGGATCTTTAATCTGATATATTGTGTTATCTAGTTATTATTCCTTCTATACATTTCTTTCTCCCTGTTCTGTGCACTGTGGACCAGAGAATCTTAATTTAATGCTCTCTTGTGTACATGCTGTATAAGGGTTTTCAACTGCAAATGATTCTTATTCTTGCTCTTGAGCTTCATTGGAAACCATTATAATCTAAAGATCACCAGGGCTGGTCATCCCTTATTCAGAATCGTTTGCCAGGTGGGTTTGTTTAGAATCCGGATTAGGGGTTATTGGATAAAGCATTAGCTTTACCTTATTTATTTCTATTTTTTGCCATTTTCAGCATTACGGATCTTGGATGTTTTTGGAACAAAGACTAATGCAGACAGCAATGGCAACACCCAAACCTTGCTTTCCTGCGCTGCACAGATTGCCAGTCTTACAATATAACAAAAAGTTGCAGGTTCCTCACAGTTCCTCTGGATGTCTGTTGCCATACACCGAGCCTGAGGATGGGGGTCACATCCAACGTTCACGATCCGGTAATACGTCCCCCCGACAAGTGGAAGGGGAGAAATGTGCAGGCGATTGGGCTTGAATAATGAGCCTCAAGGAAATAATTACATAAATCACAACCCTGATACTCCACAGCTCTCAAAGACTGCGCTTGTTTTGCAAAATTGGATTCTGAAAATTGGGTTCACAGTCCAAATACAGCAACGGCTCTCAAGTTTTCTACTTAGCATACAAATAGTTGCTTACTGCAGTGCTTCCATCAATGAGAATTATCATCCTTGGCAAAGAGTGCAATTGATTTGAATTTACTTGAGTTACTGGAGGTGAAATTGCAGTTCATAATGGTTTTATTGTATGCAAGTACCAAAGCAATTACAAGGTTATGTGGTGTTAAATTGCTTTATTGAATATGAGAATATCCAATTTCAGTTTTCAAAATTAAACTTGTTACTTTGTCAAAATGAGTAAGGCATGACAAAAATACGATCGGTTGATTCCAGATAGTTTTTGATCTATCTTTTTATTGTTACAGCTTTTGTTTACATGTATTTAAGGTAGGTGCGCATAACTACTAAACCAGTAAAGAGAAACCGCAAACTATATAGATTCATTGCAAAAAAAAGAAATTCCCTAGTGTAAATATATGATGAAGGTACCATTCAAAACAATTGCAGCTATTTTAATGAGTCTACATAGTGCAATTTATCTTAGCAAAACTGACTGAAGTTGATGTTTTAAGTCGGTTTGCAAATACACAGTTAAGTTGAAGGTCTGCAGCATTATGGACATAGCTGTTGGTTTTTACTCAACAAATGAGTTATTTTTTCTATTTTTCTACTATGTCACAGACAGAAAGATGCTAAAAACAGTGCAGATGAATTAAGCAAAGAGGCCATGAGCTTCAATAGCTGTAACTTGCATGTCGCGATGATGCAGTTTCACTAATTCTTCGTGAGAAAATTGCTTGTGAATTGTGAGGATGTCTTGGTGTTGTTGATGTGAAGAGATTTTCTATTCAGCTACCAAAATTATGGACAAGAATAGCAGTGCCTGCCCCAAAGGAATAGGTGTCCTGTGCACCACTGTGCTGCGAATATGGGTGCTGCAGATGTTTCTGAGATGATAAGCGTCCTGCTGTGTTTGCTGTAACGCATACATATGCTTATTTGACTGTGGATCTGAACAATTTCCAACTTATGATAGAATTAACCGCATTAAATGAAGCAGGGGCCAAGGAACTAATTTACATAATCGCCCCAAAATGAATTAAAATTAGAGTTAGAACTACGGTGAGCCAACAAATTATCCGGGAAATGATATGTGTAATACAGACAAAAATTGTTCCATTTTTAGAGATGCACGTTATAAGGCTTGCAGATATTACAGCTAAGTATATCTTCAGTCACATTTCTCTCAACTTTTCTTTCTTCAGCAGAGCAACACTGTAATAAAACTGTAAGTTCCTATGTATTTTCTGTATGAACTACTCCACGTTTTATAAATAAATTACCTGCTCAGTGACATGGAGATTTACTGAGGCCAATTAACAGAAGAGCACCTTCAGATTACCAGAATAATGAATGAATTCATCAGTGACACTTCCTCTGAAAATCAAATTTATTGGTCTTAAATCTTTTCCTTGCCTTGGATTATACTGTATGTGCTGGGCCTGAAGATAACCTGGTGTTTTTCTTAATGCTCATACTTTCACGGTCAACCTGAGATGAACTGGTGTCCCATCCAGGGGCGGGTTCGTGGCTTTGCCCTCCTCGCTGCTGGGCTAGGCCCCGGACCGATGAGGCCCTGCTCCGGGTAAAATGGTTTGGAGGGAAATTTTTACAAGTCATGGCAAAATGGCCAGAGTGATGCGCACATGTCAGTCATTCAGACAGAGGCTAGCAGTTAAATACACACTAAGTGCACAGAATTTCAACCTGATTGTTGCTGGTTTCAAACCCCAGCAGGGACCAGCTGCACTCAACTCTGAATAATTACCAAAGACACTTAAAGCCTGCTGTGAAGTTCCCTGCTGTGGTTATGCATGTATTTGAAAAAAGTGCTCAATTGCTCTTAAATTTCCCATGCCTGGACCACTCTTGAACCGGACAAACACCTGCTGTTATATTGTTGAGCACCACCAGAGTAACTCCACAATTTATTTACACACACACACACACACACACACACACACACACACACACACACACACACACACACACACACACACACACACCAAATGCTCCTGTCACCAACAGGACTACACTGGTTTTCATCTTTCACACTCTCTCCAGTTCTTCTTTCAATCCCTCATATTTCTCCAGCTTCTCGTATTCCTTCTTTATCGATCGTAAACGCAAATTCCCTCATAGTTTTTGCCATAGCTATTTGAAAAAAAAACATATCAGATTCAGAGATGATAACATGGATCTTCTAAAATATACATAAATATATAAATGTATACTTTTTATATTGTCACTGGATCCTCTGCTGTTGGAATCTCATTCAGTCCGTCACTGTCTGTGACCACCACAGGACCAAGGAGACCACACCATGGACAAAAAGCCAGTAGTCCATTCCCGAGTTGTTCAAACAAAAGTTTAAAATCTACTTCTATATCCCCTAGCATATCGAGGTGGCGGTGAGTTCCAACATAATTCTTTATCTCTCTGTCTTAATTGTTTGCATTTGGAGGGAAATTGTGCAATTTATCTTACTGAAAGTTCAAGAGAAATTAATTAAATGACCAGGTACAAATTTGACTGCAAAAAAGACAAGTAAAGGTGCAGCCTTCTCTCTTGCTATGAAGACAGATGGTTTCCAAAATCCACGAGGACAGAGTGTTAATGGTCAGCAGCTACTTTTATTGGGTGTCACACTCTTGCCCTTCTGCGCAGGTAAATGTTGTGGGTCACTCTTGATGGGTGGTTAGTGGTCATTTCCTCGAGCCGATATTAGCGACCTCTTTCCCGAAGGCTTCATTCGAAGGTTACAGGAGACAATAAATCACAATACTAGTAATGACACTATCTGAAACATTGCAGCTCCAGGCCCACCTCCTGTCCTCCCTAAAAGTACATACTGTATGTTTTCCCCAAGTTTCTGCCGATATCCAGCTCATTATCTCCGGTTCATTCAGCTGGCATTAAAAAAATAGAGGGGTCACCATATCATATACCAGAAAACCCTGTCAGAGAATGCAAACACAAAATGAACACATCTGCAAACATTCTACGCTTCTCACAAATTGTTGATGCACAAATAATTTTTGGAAAGATAGATCTGCGTGGAAGGATACTGTCCCCTTTAAGGAACCTCACTGTGGTTTTTGGGTTCTGTGCTTGTATCATCCTCACAACACTCAAAGAACCACATCCCCGCTTCTTCACTAAATACTTAAAAGTGTCTGTTCATTTAAGCCAAACCAATGTAGCTTTTGCTTATTTATCATTTGCTGAGATACAAATTATGCAGTCATTACAACTGGAAATCAATATTTACCACCGCAAGGCCTCAGATCAGCTGAATAATTCAATGGCGCTATTTTAAAAGAGAAAATAAGACTGAAGTGCAGAATATGGTTCTACGTCAAGACTTGTACTTGTCAAAGTGTATTGCTCCCTAAAAACATTATAAGGAATACGTTTCAAGACATATCAGTGCATTGTGTTTGCTATTTTTACCACATCCAGTCCTTAAAAAAGAAAGATAAAAGCCCAAGATGAGTTGATAAAACATGCTCTTTTCTTCTCTTCTCTTCTGCCTGTGTTCCTGTCTCTCGTACCACAAGTGTTAAAGTTTTCTAATGAGTTTTACTTTTTAATGTGTCCAAACTGTTATGCTCTTTTACTCTGGAAAGAAATGGGTACAATTTTTTTCCCAGATAGTTTTTGCATTCTTTCCTCTTAAATGTGGAATAAAAAGGAAAAACTATAATTTTAGAAATTATTTATAAAATGCTGAATCTGAGAGTTGTATAAACTATGTAAATTTAATAATATTAACTGATTCCCCTCTCATTACAACTTCAAAAAGGCTTGAAGTTCAGGAAGTGTGTATGCTTTCTAAAACTTTTCTAAAAAAATTAACAAATCTTACAGAAGTAATGAAATACATATCAGTATTTTATTTACAAATTTAAATGTACTGTATCATTATTTCAATAACTAATGTCTAACAACAAAATGTGACAAAAGAACTGGAACTGTGACCACAGAATATGAACATTTTTTTGGCTTTACGGTTGAATTAGTTTATCTTTATAAATATAAAATTCAGCAGATCGTGGCATAGACAATGAATATATATTAATTTACAATACAATGCAATGTTTTTGGTACCATCCACTTAAAACTATTCATGAAAGAAAAGCATCATACAATAAAAACAATTGACTGCTATTTGGAAACAACTGTTTAGGAGTGCAAATGTATTATGATGGAAATGATGGAGAGGGAAATATATGTTTAACTTGATGTCACATAATGAGAAGAACTGCATTTTCACATATATTCAAATTAATCTTCTTTTATCATGCATTTTTTTGAGGAGGCAAAACTATTATATTATACTATTATAAACTATTATAACTGTTATTTTAGTATTACAGTTACAGTTTGTCAATGTATGTTTTTAAAGTGACTGTCAAAAAGGCCCAAATAGTATAAACTGAAACCACAATACTGAAAATACATATAAAAAGAAATAACACTGCATTTCAGACATATTTAAATATGTCTAAACAGAATTGGATTATTGTTGCTACACAACAAATCAGTTTCTTTATAGCGTCTTTATAGCGTCAGTCCTGCTATTTTTTTTCCTTCTATTTTTGTCATGTCAACTTTGACAATATCAGGATAATTTCTGAGATCTGACAGGAGTGCAAAGTTAATCTGTGTGCATTTGTTCATACATAGGCCTGTGTCTGCAGGTTCAGGACAACCTGCTCCATCAGTTATGCGTAAAATGGTCCTCGTGCCTCATGCTTTATATGCCTCTAAATATCGGACCTCCACTCTTTTTAACAGTCCAGTGGAGGGATGATCATTGCCGCAACACTGCCAGCTAATGACACAGCCACCTCAACACCTTAGTATTTGGTCCCGTTTTGACCGCTTAATTTGTCACCTCATAAAACACAGGCTGCTGTGACCACCAGTCCTCTTGCAGAAAAACAATAAATTATAATTAAACTGTGTAAGTTTTAAAGGGCCTCTGGCAACGGACTTGTGTCCTGTCCAGGGTGTTCGGTGCCTCAGGCGCTGTGGATGTATGTTTCATAGCATTTGATCTGGAATTCCTTGACCCCAGTTGGATTACAATTACTGACGATAGATTAAAGTTATTGTTATTGTATAACTGTGCAATTACAGCTACAGACGTTCTGAAACTACTGTAAACCTTTTGCTATTGTTGGACAAACAAACCCACACTTCCGTTCACTTTAGTTCGTCTCTCTCTTCATCCTTGAGCTCCATTAGAAACAGCACAGCAGCCCTTTCCAGTTGCCTGAGGCAGGCCTCTTGGCAAGATGGTGTGAGGATGGTGGGGTCTGTGGGTCAAGCCCTCTCGGTCTAAGTGCAGATTAATGGGTTTGGTTTAGTTTCTCTCTCCCCAGCCCTGTTCCTTTCAATGCAGAACTTGACGCTCCGCTAAAGAACAGTTACATGCAACATTCAAAGGAATGGAGTACTGCATTGTCTGGTCAGCTATGTTTCTGCTCCCTTTGCTGTCACAACTGGGCTTTTTATGACACCCACAGATGCCCTGATGCTCACCACTTACACACCGCCTTCTCAATATTCAAAGAAAACTGGAACCAGGAAGTCTCTTAATATTACAAAATATGTTTGCACCTCATCACAGACAACCTTAATAAATCAAAACAGCACCAGAACCCAATAAAGCAGGAAAATATTAGTGGGGGGTTTCTGCTGTAGTGGATCCCTATGCAACCTTCCTTGGGGATTAAAAAAAGATTTCAGGTAAAAACCTTAGAATAAATCAGAAATAGCTGAATGAAAATGGACGCAATCGTATCATATTTTTTAAGCATGAGGGAACAGGGTATTTGTTTTGAACATTTTACAATTTAATTGCACCACTTAAGTGAGGCAGTCAGTATCACTCGTAATGTAAACCTGATATTATCCTCTAGTTACACATTTACTTTTGATTTCTTTAGGAAAAAAAAAACAGTGGGTATATGCATCATTACCACTTTAGTGACTGAAGGCAATTGAGTTTGATTTTCAGTCCGTCGCAAAAAGCTGCAGTGCTGCGGTGCCACCGACATTCAAACCAACAGAATAAAAATGTCAGCAAAGGACAAACTAGCAGAAGGCAGAAAAAGTCTCAGTTCCCAGGGTATGGTGGGAATAAATTTAAAAATATACATTTTCTGCGTAATTCTCCCTATTAACAACCTGAAAGCCCCTTTTACATAAAATCTCAGGAGCCAACAATGACCCTTTGCAGTCATATCTTTTCCAGGTTTCTACAACCTTTGTCTCCACAGCAGTAACAGTCGGTGTAGTTATCAGTGCAACCATTCCCATCTGTTTATATATATGTGCAAAATGTTGTAAATTACTTTGCAGGAACATGTATTACTGCAGCAGATGGATTTCTCCAAAGCATCTTACAAAGTTAAGCTACAGTTTTTTTAGATGCATTTAGGGGAGAGCAGGGTAAGCTTTTGTTGGAGCAGCTTATGGAAAGAACCTGGAAACAGCAGCTAAATAAATAAATGTAAATAAATTTTAAAAAATGTAGAAATGCAGCTGTTACTGAATGGAACAATGTATCTCTGAAAAATCTAGTTTAACATTTCTGTACTAACCCTCAGGCAGTATAGCTCCGTTTGTGAAACCAGTGTATGTTTTGCTGGTGAATTTTCTGGTGAAGCTGGATTGGAACAGAACATCCTTGGCAGTGAAATCTGTACATCCCAGCACTCGCGCACTAGAAGACAATCTTTCCAAGTTCTTGAGGACTTCTTCCAGCTTACATCATAATGTGCAGTGTACAGTGAAGAAAGACAGTTTGACACTATACAGAATATACATTACAGTGACACAAGCCCCCTACAAGAGATGGGACAAAAGATTAAGAAATGTGAGCCCTGGTGGGGTCATTTTATTGCCGCTTCTGTAGTAAAACAATGACTTTGTTGGGGGGGGGAGGTTGCAGGGGATGTGTGCAGTGTGTAGTGTGCAGGGGAGGTGGGTTGAGCTCCTCGGGCTGTTTTCCGTTCAGGCTCAGTCTCTATTGGTCTCTCACTCTACTGCAGGATGAAGGGATAGAAGGGTGTCCTCCCCCTGCCTCTCTTCCTCCCACGCTCCCCACAATGACCAGATGTCTCCCAATTGCTCTTTTAATTTGAATTACTCTAGTAATTTGGGATATATAAGTTGATCTGACCCCATACGTCAGGTACCTATTTTTTAGATTTAAGTGACACAAATGAATTTGTTGTTTTTCAGCTGCATGCAACCGCCCTCTTCCTGTACGTAACCCACCGCCTCTATTATGTCAAGATGTCTTTTGAGAGTCTCAGCAATGTCATTGGATGACTGTGACAAGCAGTTACACAGTGGCCGTACATGACTGGCATTGTTCCACTGTGGGGGAGTGTGTTAGAGGACACAGTCGGGGTCCAATGAGAGTTTCATGTCACGTAAGTGTGCTCCGCATGCACTTTTCCATCAACTGTCAACCAAGTACATGTAGGAGACACTATGGACAGTCGAGTGTCATACTGCAGATGATTATCCTGGTGGAACATAAAACATCAGTTGGAAAAAGGAACACTGTTTTGTAACAGTGAATGCTATGACTGCTGGTTTCTGACATTCTTGTAGCTTCTGAAAATTTACGGTGATATTTTATTTGTATCTACTGTAAACTTCATTCAAATGAGCGTGACTTTGTAAAGGTACATAGTCATTGCATGTAATTTACAAGGAAAGTCTTTCAAAATGAAATCAAAGACAATGTTTTGTTTATTAGGACTGGCATAGGTATTGTTTTTGAACTGTAAACATTTTCCACCCCTTTTTTCTGCACATTGTGCCAAACACACTATTTTAAAAGTACCCTTTACTTTCTAAGTGGTGGTTTTTATTGTTAATAAAAATATACTATAAATACCACAATTTACAGCGGGAAATAGGTGTGAGTGACATGTGGAAAGTTAGCCCACATCCCCCACTCCTGGATTATTATTTTCACCTGGGGAGGAAACAAGCATCAGGTGCAGCTTGTGATACCCAGGTGTACATAAACGGACTTCCCAAGAAAACTTGTAGAACGAGACCGGCCATTTGGTCAGTGAGGAATATGATTTATGGTTTCTTTGTGTTGTCAAGTTCTTGAGTCCTCCAGTAGCATGGCCCTTTTCAAATAAAACTCCTTGTGTCCACCCTCTGCTGCCATCCATGTTGTTCCCCCCCCCCCCAGGTGGGAAACACTGGCATATCAAAGTGCATCCTGGTGAAAAAGACTTGCTGAATTTAATAGTTTAATAGTTTACGTTTTGAACAACTGTCTTTAAGTTGACCAGCAGTATTTCTTTCTCCATTTCTACTAAATCACCTTGACTGTGACTGAATAAGCCATCATCAGAAACAAGTAAAAGGATGGAGGGATGGGGTAGCCATTTAATTTTAGGATAACATTCTACTTTTGCACTCGTGACTGGCCATATCCATGTATCCGATCAAATTTCTAACCCTGCACACTTCTCACGTGAATTTGTCACTGCTGGAAATGAGTCAGAAACGGTGTAATAACGACAGGAACGAACAGAATAGTTTTACTTGGTGACTTGGGAGGCAGGTATTTTAGCTCTCAGTTCACACAGCCTCATTCTTAGAACATAAACTTCTCTCTGTTCCCCCCCTCTGCCATAAGCTAAATAAAAATGACTTTGACTCTCACATTGCTTTTCAACTAGGTGGTCATGACAAGGTGATTTTAAATGACTGTTTTATCAGGGCAGCAGATGCAATGTGAAGTGGGCCAAAGGGCTTTGGTCTTCTAATGGAAGCACTATTAATAACCAACAATAGCAGCTCAAGCACAGAAAACAAATCACCACAACAGTTGTGATCTGGTTGCCGGCCAGATGCAGGAGAGAATAGTTGCTGCGTTTTGTGCACAAACTGCATAAGGGTTGCAATAAATGCAAAATGCGAGTCTGTGGCAGATATGTTAGTCCACAGATGGAGCACGGCACGATGTCCGGAAACATATGTTTTTGGACGCCAAGGACAACAGGTGGAGTATAAAATGTAATGCCGCCTTTCAATGTTTTATGCATTTCTCATAAGCTTCAAAACTGTTCAAAGCTGCATATGTTCACAATAACAATTTCTTACGTCTGGGTTAATCAAACAGTTACAAAGTATGGAGTCCAACCTTCGAGATGTTGAGGCTAGCACAAAATCTTTATGACACTCCTCATATTGCACTTTAGTTGGGGTGACTACCTCCAGGGCATATAATGAATGCTATGTACATTAATTTTATTCTCCTCTGGCAGCTTCCAGCTATTTCTATTACATCAGAATTTTATGACCATCTGTCCTGTCTAAATTCTTAATTAAACACTGCATTCTGTCTTCCTCAAGTGCTGGGCTTTGGAGAGCTTAATTCTAACATATGAAAACGTTAAATGGGATTACAATAAGGAAAAATCCAGCGAGGCTGTTGAAACTTGGCATAGATCTTGTTAGTATTTCAATTCTTAGGACTGAAATTATTTCATTTGTAGACAGATTAGGGTTATTTGTAATGTTTCATTCCCCAGTAATATTGAAATGTCTTTCATCTTTCGGGCCACATTATTTAAGGAGCTAATTCAATCTTTCTGATTTGCTTAACTCAAAACATAGCCAGTAGTCACACCGTATATTAAGGTGGCAAAGCAATTTAATCCTTTTTCACTTTGGGCTTAACAAAGACTCAAAGCAGACATTATCTTTGTTCAAAGTGGTTTTTGCCAAGCTTCTGTACCAAGTGGTGGCTTCTACCTCCCATGATTTCTCAAGGTACACATTAGAAACACTACTTTTTTCCAGCTGCCGGAACTGGGGGAGATGAGGATGATCTAGAGAGCAGTGAAACAGCTCTCATTTACCGTTATCTAGAAAAGGGTTCAGTTCTTTCCTCATTTCTCTCTATGGTTTTGCCTTTGTTTTGATGCTGCCTTTAGCAAAAAAAGGATAAAGCTCCATGTTCCCAGCTTTCTGCTGTGAGCTTTGGAATCTACCCTGATGATTCGATTCGAGATTTAAGAAAGTAACAGAATTACCGGCCATCTGACGTTCTTCCATGCAGTTATGCTAAGCAATGAAGTGTTTAGAGTTTAACTCTGGGAACTGCTGTGTGAGAGTTAAATATTTTGACCTTCTATTAAATCTTCAGCTACTTTACCTGAGACAGTTTTCACCAAACAAAATAGTTTGATTTACATGCTATTATTATATATGTCACTGTCAGAATGAAAAATGTGCTTAAGGTAATTAATGGAGGACCGCTGACTTATTATTTCTTTTTCTTTTGCGTCTATAGCAATAGGAGCAGAATGGGCTGAGTTAAATAGAAATGCATTTCTTAACGTTCATAAACAGGAGGCGAGAACCATCAATTCAAATGCCTCAAGATGGCTAAGTGATTTCCAGACTCTGTTAGTCCATCCTACACCCCAACCCATCCCTCCTACGCACACCAAAATGCTGTCTCCTCTTTATTTCAGATAAGTTGTACAACTGTTCACGACCCTGTTCCGTGAGAGTGAGAGGGGTATTGTTGAGGTTGCTTGTTAGGATGTTCAGGCCATGTGTGTTTATATGAATTTACACAAAGATTCACAGCCCAGATTTTTGTGTGCCTCAAACCAAGTCCTCTTTCAAACTCCAGGTTATCATCCAGGTCTGCAGAATCCATTAATCCAGGCTGTGACTGAGCAGCCAGCACCTCAGTGATATGTGACACCTTGGGTTTGGTCCACGGTTCACACTGGGGTGTTGAGCTTATTACACATTCATCTTTTGTCAACAGCAGTACAACCTGTCACATGCTCCCTAACTGTGCTGAAGCTGAGACAGAAAACCTTGCATTTGCTGTACGTTTGCTTGTTGATACAACTACGTAAATGGTGTAGCTTCCATCGTCAAAACTATTGTTGACTTGAGAAAAAAAAGTGAATAGATTTGCATACACCTGTTGAACTAGTATGTTTACACACTGATAACTCTATTGACATATGATGAAAGGACCATGTCTGTTCAACTTTTTAAGCCCGTATGCTGCCCAGCTGAAAAGGGAAGACCCATCTTATTGTGTAGCCATTTTTAATTTTTTTTTTTCTTGACGAGAGGTTAGACCTGTGTGGAGGAATTTAAAGGGAGACGGTTTAGCCAGCTGCCCCCTGGTCACAGCACTAAGAGTAATCATTTAGTCCCTCAACCCCCCACCTTTTGTCATAATCTCTGCAGTGGGCTCGACACACTCAAATAATTCTACACCATGTCTGAACACGGAGCCGTGCTCAGATGTTAGAGGTCTTTAGTGGCCATTTCCATTTTTATGAGCATACGGTTCTTAATTTGCCCGTGCTCTCCCCCTTAATGTGTGAAATTAATTCCGTTTTTTTACAGGCACCTTCTTTTTTTTGCATATTTGCATGAGAGATGGTGCTCAGGTGGAATTTGCAATAGGCTCCTGCTCGTGTTTATTGCACGCGCACCTATCTCCTCCCTCCTAGACTTGATTGTAAAGTGCTTGCGTGCTGGGAGTCATTACCTGACCCTTGAAAGGAGGGAAATGGTGCCACGCACCCACTGCCCCCCCACCCCCGCCGCACCCCACCCCACCCCACCCCGGCAACTACAGGATGAGAAGCGAGCGACTCCGGGCAAATGATCCTAAATTGGTCCCCCTTTTTTGTCCAGGTGAAGCAGATAAATAAAACTTACAGCTAACACAAGCATCAGCCATTTATTCCCGACTGTCATTAATGTCCCCGTTCCCCTCTGATGCAGCCTTCATTAATCTCGATGCCACAAAGTACTCCAGCGGATACTCGAGAGTCATTCCCACGCTTCACGCCGGAATGGCAGCTAGCCTTACAAGGCTTATAAACGAGAGTTTTGCCCATCTTACATTACTCAACTCCCAGGAAGTGTGTGGGCTTCAAACAGGTATCTACACTGACCTGGAGGAAATGTAATGGGGGTCTGAGTGTGTGGCACTGCGGTGCTGAGAGATTAGCTGTTGGAGTCAAGTGTTTATTCGCAGAAACCGCACACTCTGTACAAGGCCTGTAATTGATAGCTTTCCCTCATTGTGTTTCTCCACCCCCAAGTGTGTGGGCTTCAAACATGTCGAAATGGCTGAAGGAAGCATAACTGAGGTCTGAACTTGTAGTATTGGGGTGCTGTGAAGTTAGCTGCTGGAAATCCAATTGTACGTTCGTCCTCCAGCCGTCTGCGAGCGGACAGAAATATCAGCGCAGCAACTGCCGGAATGATCCGCCAATTTGACATCAGTGCAAAACGATAATGTTTACAAGCAACCAGAGACACTGATAAAAAGAGTTCTCTTACCTCTTTTTATACATAATGATAATTTACTTTATTTACATACTGTATAGTTTATATATAATAATAAGGTGTTAATAGGAACAAAGACTAGGACCGTATTCTCACAGAGTTAATGAGCCATTTTATGCTAGTGCATTGTTTTAGTGTCAGAGTGTTCTTTTCACGGTGTTTACTGCTCTATGTAATATATCGGAAGATCTTTTTAGAGACGTTTTAAAATGTTTACCCAGTAGTGCTTCTAGAGTTCATTTCCACCCAGTAACAAAATTTCACCATGCTTTCTTTAACAACTATAAATGAGAAATGTTCCATTAAAGAAAATACCCTTACAATATTTACAGTTATTGATGTTGTAGTTTATTTAAAAAAATGTGTGCAACAAGGCAAATATTGATTTGGTATTATTTTGGTTTATCTGAAGGTACATTGAAGGCTTAATTTAACATTGGAGTATTATGGGATACGTTTTTTCTCGGGAATAAGGACACAAAGCCAGTAGTCTTCAGGACTTTTTTCTCCTTTATTATTGCTAGTTTTTATGTTGAGATGGCTTTTCTGAGGCCCATATGAGTCATGGTGTATACTCTCTATGGTTGCATTAATGCATTATTGACTTGGCAGACAAAGGTAAATAAAGGAAGTTCTTTGACGTCCGAGGTCAAAAAGGAGAACCAAATTATTTTCTCCATTTATAACTTGGAGCTTAGGTGGAATAGTGTTGACCTTGGGCTGACGTCAGGACCTCACCTGTGCCTATGCACGTGAATGGGGAAAAAGAGGAGACCGTCATCTCCACCTACCCTACCTAGGGTTCAAACCCTGTCATGTTAAGGATGTTTCAGAAAAAAAAAAAAATCTTTGCAAATGTTATAACTGTAAATAATATACACTCATTAAACCAAAGATAAACTTTCACAATTTACGCATTTTCGTACAGTCTCATTTTTTCAGTCTGATTTAAATTAACCAGTTTGTACAAAGAAAAAAAATTCTATGCAGTGGAAAGAGACATTATGAAGAGATTTTGCACGTAAAACAAATTACATCCAGTATTGCTTGGTTGCTCTTTGAATTACAAGGTGTTGCATTAAAGACAATAATGTTTTGCACAGAATAATAAATGTGTTAATGTAATAATTTAACAGATAAAGTGTGTTGCACAGGTAATTGAAACGCGTATTACATCACCGTCCTTATTACATTTTTTGGTATGTACCTGAGGGTCTGAAATTGCAGAGGTCTCCAGAAGCTGTGCTGGGATTCTGGGAGTGTACATAACATCAAAGTGCTTCCTGTTAACTTCAAGGCCAGTGTCGGAGAGCACAGTGTCACACTTGTGAGGAAAAATGGGTACCGGCTGCATCAAGCCACACCTTCAACCGTGGCTCCAGCTGTCTCTGCCAGCTGCCTCTCACCATAAAGAAGTGAAGTGTGGGATGTCTCCATGTCAGTGTTGAGTTGGGGGGAGGGGGGCACTGCAGGGTGTTAGCATTCAGAGCATCGGCTGTCCTCCTGTCCCCCTGCAGAGAGGGCCTACAGGCATGGGTGTCAAAGTAGAGGACAGGTCATGGGAGGGTCCCCACAAGCTCCTCTTCTCATTGCCACAGGTGGTGGGAGTGGGGATTACCTGCTGCTTTTGTCTCCCCGCTTTCTTATTCCATCAGTGTTTACATGCAGAAAATATTTAAATGTTTACTTTATTGTTTAGCTGCCTGCCTACCTGGTGTGCTGGCTGCAGAGTGCTTTTTATGTTTCCTTTGTGGAGCAGCCAACAGAACGTGGTTCTGCTTTAACATCAGCAGTCATTGCAACAATGCGTGAAGTACCCTCAGATTAAAATAAAATGTGTCGGAGTGCTTTCACACCATTTATAATTTTACATGTGGCACCACTGGAAGGAGGTGGAGTAAGGCTACCGAAGGCAAATAATGATCAGCGTAGACATGGCCTGGGGGGGGGGGGGGGGNGGGGGGGGGGGGGGGGGGGGGGGGGGGGGGGGGGGGGGGGGGGGGGGGGGGGGGGGGGGGGGGGGGGGGGGGGGGGGGGGGGGGGGGGGGGGGGGGGGATTAAATTGAGAATGTCACTGAGTAATCCGGATTTTCTGACACACCTAAATATCATGTGTCAAATTCCTAAAAGAGTGTGTCAACAGGACACAGCTAGAAATAATGTGTCTTCCTTTCAAAAGACAAATTGAGGATTGTGTCCAGTAGGAGTTATTTATTTACTTACATGCTTATGTGTATGCTTATTTATTTATTTATTTAATCTTTGTTTAGGTCTATTTCCCTCAGAAGAGTTGCTAAGACCCTCGTGAGCATAGTCCAGTAGCAAACATGCAGGCATGTTGAACTCCCGTGGCGTGGTCAGCTGGCCATGTTGCTGCTGAGTGGAGGTGAAATATGACATGATCGCTACCCCCTCTGACAGCAGAATCCCCCTTTATCCATCACCCTTGATTCATTGAACTGAATCAAAATGATTTTCAATTTAAATGGACTCAGTAACAGGGTTTTTGAAAAGGATACAAAGCACAACATATGAAGTCCTGTAAAGTAAAAAAAAAAATATTTATTTATTTATTTATTTATTGTTTTTTGTTTGTTTGTTAGTAATAATTCATCTGCTACTATAGGCCACATGCCTTTTTAGGGAAAATATAAACAAGTGTAAATAATATTTTTTGGGGGGCAGGGAATATGTCAACTTCTTTTGTTTTGATGTAATGAATATTACATTTAGTGAATGCATACAATGAAATTATGACTGAAGTAACAATGAAAGGCTTAGGAATTGTCATTAAATGTACACTGGTAATAAAATATCTAAATATTGCAATAGGTCTCCTGAAAGATTCCAGTTTGATTATTTCTTTTTAGTTGTTTGATGGTGATTGTACTCAGCAATGAATCAATCGGTTAATAGATCTCAGAAAGTAAGCCATTACAGTCCACACCGGGCTGGAACTGGTTCTATGAAGTGCCGATCAGTTGAACCAAGTATTATCTCCACTCCCCGACTGCACTGCTCCGCGTGTCCCGAGCCACTGCGCTGCCTCACACCCGCTAATGGTGTCAAAACGCGTCATGTTTTCAGTCAGTTAGTGGAGTTACTCCCGGTTAGGGGTTAGCAAGTGACTTCCACGCAGCATATGTGTCTCATGTCGATGACAGAAGTGTGAACTAATTCAAGAACTGTGTACCCAGGGCAACTGCCTGTGAAAACATTTACTGCATCAGCTGTAGCCAGTTTGCCACGGAAAGCAGGATATTTACAACAAGTAGGACCTCTGCAACTAAATGCTAAAATAAATAATTTATAGATGCAATAAATTACAATAATATTGTTTTTATTTAAGCTCTTAAAACTACTGAGGAGGTAGTAGAGGTAAAAATACACTAAAAAACTAAATATAACACTGCCGTGGACTGGTGTCCCATCCATTGACAATTTCATAGCCTATTGCTCATTTCTTCCAGGATAGGCTCTGGACCTTTGCGGCCCTCCTCAGGATACGTGGTTGACGAAAAAGGGTGGATCCATAATTAACTCTCCAAAATGAAACGTTATCTCACTCAGAATGTTGACACTTTAAAAATCACTCTAAAATGTTCATTTTATATGTAGCATTACCACCAGGGAGCTCATCTTGTTGACCTGTATTATATAGATTGACCTTCAAACTTTCTCGCTGTTTGATAAAGGTGGTGGTGCACATCTTACATGCCTTTCTGAGAACGTACCTCTGACACAGTCCTGACTTTGTGCTAAAATGCCTTAAGACACGCATGAAACACAGCTTTTATCAACCACTAGTGTGTACTGTAAGACTGAACAATCCTTGTACTGAAATAGGTCTTGCTGTCAACTTTCCTAAACTGCGTTTATATGAAAGAACATTTAAAAATAGACACATTCAAAAATAGGGCTATCACTGCCTACGCTTCACTCCACTTAAAAGAAGGAGGATCTTTAAGAAACTGAAATGTGCAAGACAAGAAGCAAAATCTCAGGTGCGGCTTCAGCTGAAACGGGACAGGTTATGAAAGCGAACTTTGGGTCCATCAGCGACAAACTCCAGCTCTTGTGTGAGAATCGCTGAGACACAGTGGTCTAAACCGGAACATTTTGTGCTGGGGCCACATAATCAACTTTTCAGGTGCAAAAAAGTGGAAAACACTGAGGAACGTTTTTATTTCTGCTTCGTCTCCACAATGACGCAGGCAGATGTTCAGGCTGGGGGAGACGCATCAGCAGCTGGGCACAGAGCGATCTTTCTTCTTAAGTGGCAAATTTCTCAACTCCTCATGCATGTCTCTGAGCTGCGTTGTGGTGTGGAGAATTGTAAATATTTCATGTAAGTGTTCATTTAAGTGTCTGCAGCATGAAAAAAGCAATCGGTACCTACCGAACTTCTCTTTTCCCTAACTGCTGGTTTGCTGACGGCCCCTTTGGCACAATGCCTTAATAATAAAATATGAGGTTGTTTTGTCCCTCCAAGTGTCCAAGGAGATGTCCACAGGTTTGCCTCTGAAACGGGACATATGGTCAAGTAGAAATCAGGTTGTACGCGAGAGGAAAAAGCTTTTTTATTAGCCTGACAGGCCGAATTTTACAATTGAACGGCACACCGTTATTACACAGACTTACAGAATTTAACTTAAATTTGACTAGGTGTCCAACAAAACAGTGAAAGACCTTGGCATTTCTAAGGTTTGCTGTAAATAAACAATGAACATGTGAAATGTAAGAGGGCGAGTGATACCGTGGTAATAACCCAGACAGCCTTTGCCAGTAAACAAAGACGGCCGGTATCTGCAATGTAAAAAGGCTGCGATCACCACTTTTAATGGCCTGTTGTTACAAGTGTTTTCAGTAGAAAATGTGTATATATGGAAGATGTTTTTAATTACACGTGGCATCACTATGGCAACTGGGTAGGTTCTTGCCAATTATATGTGAAGGAAGCTCTTCGACCTGCTGGGTTGTAGGTTTTGCCTCATTTAAACACACCGTTGCCTAATGAGAAGTTGCCAGTTGAAATACTAAAGGTGGACATTGATTCAGTAACAAACCAATATGTTCCATATTTAGAAAAGTCCTCTGAGCATATAATAACGCCAAGGAAAATTATTTCTTTCATTTATATGGGGAAAAAATGATAAAAATCTCACTGTGTCAATATATGTGTCTCTGTTGTCTCTGCTTTCATATATTGTTTCTACTCCCCTTATGTGCTGTTCCTCTAGGGTGACTTACAATGTTTTATTTTTATACTAAACTTGAATTTTTTTAACCCAATTACAAAGCAGGGTAATTTTTTACTGTCAGTTATGGCTACTTTTTATGTGTGTGTGTGTGTGTGTGTGTGTGTGTGTGTGTGTGTGTGTGTGTCTTTATTTGTACAAGGTTTAGCTTTTGCACCACTCAGCAGTTTAATTACTAATGTTTTTAATATGTATACAGCTGTGCAGTCCAGGCTGTTGAATTTAAATAAAAATGTATATTTAAATGTATCAAATCATACATCACATGCCAGTAATGTACTGAACTGATTTTCAGATTTAGAATCTGGGTTTTAGACACTACCCTGCATAAGCCCACATACTGGCAGTCACCAGGCACCCTGAGGATGTGCTGAAATTCTTCATTGCAACCAAAATTTTTTGTTTATGGTTTCGTTTTTCTTCAGTGTCCCTCCTTATTGCACATCTCTAATGGTTCATGCTCTTGTCTGCCGCCTAGTTTTACAATCATCTCAGCGTACGCACACTTTCGTATTGATAAAACACAGAGAAGTGATATGGATTATAAATACTAATACTGTTTGTATCTCATTATCAGAATGAGTCTCCTTTGTCCACGTACCTGCTTTGATATTTGATATTTCTTACTTCCCACATTCAAACATATTGAACTAATTGGCACTGCGACTGCAACACAGTGGTATTTCAGACACTGGGAATTAAACAGTCCTGGATTTCTCCATTGATGAAACATTCCAACTTTTATTCATTCTATTTAACATGAAGGTTGGCAGAATTTGTGAGAAGCAGTAGAAGTTCATTTCGTCCTATCGCATTGTTTCACTGGCCCACAATGTTCAAAGAAAATGACACAAAATTGTCCATAAACTCATTTAGTACTGAACAACGCCTGGCAATTGCTCACCTGGAGGCCATTCAAAATCGAATAAACATCAAATAAAAGTCGGTCTGCTCATAAGCGCTGCGGCATTGATGCTGGAAGCCTTTCCTGCCCAGTTAAAGCCCTCAGCTCTGGTGTTTCCTAACAATGCAATAAATTAACTGTACAGTGAAGTGATTTTAACACAGCTCCTAACTTCCAAAACTTACAGTACCTTATGCTAAATTTGAGACATTAAACATTAGCTTAGGTTATGTCTGCATTTCATTAATCTCCTGGAGGGTGAATGACAGTCTTGGAAACCTTTGAATGTTTTGGAATAACAACCAGTTGTCCTGTTAATACTTTGACTGGCAGGAGACGTTTCAGTTCAGGTAGTTTTTAGTATGTGGTGAATATCACTAGAATAGAGACACAAACTTCAGATTTTTTGTAAGGTCCAGACGAGAAAATACTTATTATTGTAAATAAGATGAAAATATTACATAGCAGAATTAGGATTTTTTTTTTTTTAATTTTAATCTTCCCAATCTTCTTCTTGTATAAATTGGCTGGTTACAATCTCAGTTAAGGTGTTTATTAAGACATGTCCAGACGTGTGGTGTGCCGACAGAGTTAAAGGCTGGACGAAAAAACTGCCACTTTGGTGAATTTGAGAATAGTGACTCTAAAATCTCCTCTGCTGGGCAAATATATAGCTTTAGATGGCTCTGCTTTCAGAATCAAGTGAAGAGTTCGTGAAAATTACTTGCACTTTTCGAGTCAGCTTGTGCTCACTCACTTTTTTCGCATGGCAACTCAACTGGCTGGGAACGCAGTTATTTTGGCAGCGGAGAGAAAAGACGCTCCAACAGCTGCTGTTTACGCCTATCAAAAGAGCAGAACACCAGAAATGCACAAATACATGAAAACAAGTGATTGAAGTCTTTCATATATCAAGTCCACCAGCACCTTTGAGAATCCACTGGATGTGTTTCATCTTATACAGTCTTTTAAAAAAGAATTTCTAAAAAAAAAAAATAAACAGCAAACTAACATGCAAGTTAAAGAGAGTCTTGCTAATTGAAAGTTCCTGGTTGCTTTTATTGCTATCCCACAGGACCAGGCACTTTAGTAGCTTTGTATAAAATGTTTTGTTATGTCAGATATAAAACGAAAATGTCATTCACATGCCCAACATAGAACTGCTTAACTGTTTTTGCAGTAGATCAGCACTGATGTGGTGAAATAAACTTCCTCTGCCTCTCAAAACTACTGAATCGAATCCAGTTTCAACACTCATCTTTTTTCCGAATCTTTTTCCTTCCAAGCTTTGTGAAACGTTTGCAAGGTAGTCCTTTGTTACTTGCTGCTTCTTAGCTACCTACTATTCCTATATACAGTTTCTTTAGGTAGCTACCAGAATATGTCTGTTATAATGACAGCTGTTCCAAACAAGTAGTACATTCTTCAAAAACCGTGTAACGTATCGAAGCTCTCTGCCTGTTGTGGAATCCACTTTTGTTCACTCACGGCTGTATGTCGCTTTAAAGAAAAAATGTTGGCTAAATAAAATGAAAGCAAATATAAATGAATATTAATTCCAAAACAAATCGGGTGTGTGTGTGTGTGTGTGTGTATACATACATATATATATATATATATATATATATATTTTTTTTTTTTTTTTTTTTTTGCAGTGCACGTAACATCTGGGTGACTTCTGCTATACTTGTTCAGTGTTCAGCTGGGAACATGTATAGAATAAAAAGGACCAAAAGAGTAAAAACAAGACATTTAGGAGTGCTGCAGTTCAAGCTGGGATGGCATATTTGCTCATCTGTCAATAAAGCTGAATATCTTAAAATGATCAGTTTTCACTAAGTGTACTCAAACTTTTGACATGTACTGAATGCATATAGAAGAAAACATGACTTCCCCTTCCCTTGCAGACAGCGTGTTGTTTAGCCTGATATGAGATCTGTTGCACAGGGGCTGATAAAAGCTGTATCTCGAAGAGCTTTATTGTTATTTTACCGATACGTAAATTACAGCAGTGGGACTGATAAAAAGGCAGAAAGACAGATTCCTTAGTTGGTTTGAAGCGTTGTCAGCAAAAATCTAGGAATTAAGACAGACCAAAAAAGTCAGCATTGTAGTGTGTGATCCTTACTTGTATAAAGACAAAAGTGGAGGGCGGTTGTAAAAAAAAGTTACATGCGCTGTATCTTCTTTTTCCTTTTTGATTTGTTTTACTGGTCACAGCAATAAGTACAGCAAGACGTTGCACTCTGTCTGCATACAGTGAGGCTCAAATGGTCACCGTGACCATACAACGTTGTCTAATAAGTTCCAGAAGGGTGTCCAGCCGTGCCAAAATTGATTTAAATTATAGCGTAGGCCAAATGTTAATTTTTCTTCCCGTACCTCCTTTTTCTGCTCTTCTTTGATCCAGTCATGCATTTAAAACCACTACTGTGTGAAAAAACCAAATGGCAGATTACAGTTCTGTATATAAGACGAACATTAGACATACCTGATTATTTTCTTGGCTAATTGTACATTTAAAGAACCATGTTATCATTTAGAATGAAACAAAGCAACAAACAAACAAATAATACCCCCAAACGCCATAATGTGGTCACATATGTCTGAATGTGTCATTTGTTTTTTAGCTGAAAACAAATTAAATGCAATTATTGCTTGAACTGGCGTTTTGTTAGCGTGGACAGAGGCCCTCTGTTCGGTCTTTGCACAGACGCAGCAACAGTCAGGCGACGAAATGTTAGACAACGTCAGCAAATTGAATCTGAGCGGTGAGAATTTATTCTCATTTCTGTGTCTTGACAACGACTATTCACGGTGAAAAATTTCCTGGCTAATGATTGATTCGCGTCCCCAATTACATTTTTGATTTTGGTAAAATTTCAAGAAAGGGAAATTGAACCGCAAGCCGCTCTGTGGATTGAGTATAACAGATAATATTTAGCTGCTAGCATCAGTTCTGTCTGCTGCACACAAAAAGTCACAGCTTTTAAGTGCGATTTACTAAATCCCCTTTTTGAACGCTCACCAGCAGTCCCCCAAACCATCCGTTGCCAAGACACAACAATCCATATAACAAAAGCAAAATAAGTGGACCTTTGCAGGTCTTTGGGGTGCAAAATGCAGCAATTAGTCCTTTTGGAGGCTCAAATAAATCAGATCTGTCACACTGAGCTTTGTCAGGAGATGGAAAGGTTTAATCCTCTTCCCATCTGTGTTTGTTTTGAATAGCGTATTTGAGTATCAATGGTGTATCACATTGCTGAGCAATGGCACGGCTAAAGGAAAACCACTGAAGTGCTTTAACTAATTTATGCTTTACAAAGAATTACACACAAATGTTGGGAAGAAGTTAGTCAGCAGAGCAGTTTTCATACCTGCATTCCTAAATCTCTTAAAAAATACATACAGGTATCTCTCTTTAATTACAAGCCTAACGTATTGTTGGAAATGGCTTCAAAAAGTGAAATATTGTAAGCCGGAGATGCAATTACCATTCATTTCAATGGGAAAAATTTATGAGTTCTTGCGCTCACGAAGCCATGCCCACGTTTTCTCAAGTAATACCAAAACCTGTCAAAATTGAGATAAATAATATTTATATTAAAAAACTGAAACTTCCTTTCATTAATAATATGGTGCGATGCATTAATAATAATAGACGCAGTAAACAAATTGACTTCAAAGACTGCAGACGCTCATTCTGTCTTTTAGTCAGATACGTCCAGTCAGCACACACCTTCAACCCGTGCCATCGAGCCCGACAGCGATGACTATCTCTTACAGATATCCATCCACTCGCGCGCTACAGGGGCTGAAAGTGCAAACTTTGAAAGTGTCCCTGTGCTCGGCTCTTGCTACGCGTAAACGTGAAAAACCTGCCTCATATTTGATCGCAGTTCTGGAAAGGGTATTAAACAGTTTCACTCATACAAGCGAAAACTCTTAAGTCAAAGAGTCTCTGCCCTCAGCTGCCCTGTTCACTATTCAAATTAAAAAAAACACCCATCATTCGTGTAAAGTGCAACACACTGAATGTTCATTTAACACAAAAATTTACAAACAGTGTTTCTCAGTTTCTTCAACTAAATTCACACAACTCTGTATCCATTCCTACCATTCATTTCCAAATGGACTCTCCCCCATTAGTACTTAAATAATTCCTCTTTTGCCACCTCAGCCCTCAGCTTCCGTTCTATTATAGGTAAGGCAAGTGTATGTTCCTCCCTCTAAAACACACATCTCTACATAAGCATTTGCAGTTACAATATACATATTCTGTGACATAACAGAATCACATTTTATAAATATTCCCATATTATTTACAGTACTGTGCAAGTTTCAGACGTTTCAGCTTAGGAATGCTGTAAAGTGAGGATGCTTCCAAAAATAATGCCATGAATAGTTTTGAATTAATCAACAAACTTCCTACAAAGTTCAGTAAACAGAAAAAAATAAATAAATCACATCGATATTTGATGTGACAACCGATTGCCTTAAAAACCAGCATCACTTCTCTTAGGCAAACTTGCATGCAGTTGTCTATGGTTCTCAGCTGGTAAGGTGTTCCAAGCACCTTGGAGAACTTACCACAGTTCTTCTGCAGGCTTTGGCTGTCTCACTTGCTTCTGTCTGCATGTACTCCCAGACTGGCTCCATGATGTTGCGATGAGGGCTCTGTGGGGGCCATACCATCTGTTGCAGGATTCCTTTTTCTTTTTGCTGATGATAGTTGATTATGACTTTGGCCATGTGTTTGAGGTCATTGTCATGCTGCAGAATGAATGTGGGGGTGATCAGGAGGCATCCCTGATGGTATTGTACGATGGACAAAAATCTGTCTGAACTTGCCTGCAGTCAGGGGGCCATTAATTTTGATGAAATCACCAACCCCATTTGCAGAAATGTTGCCCGTAATTTGCAGAAAACCTCCACCATGCTTCACTGGTACCTGCAGACACTCATCCACGTAGCTCTCCAAGCCTTCGGCAGACAAACTGCCTTCTGTTAGAGCCAAAAATATTACATTTTGACTCATCAGTTCAGAGCACCTGCAGCGATTTCTCTGCCCCCCAGTCCTTGTGTGTTTGTGTGTAGGTGAGTCATAGGCCTTTGATTCCAACTCAGAGGAACGGCTTTTTGGCTGTAATTCCTCCATGAAGACCACTTCTGACAAGACTTCTCTGGACTGTAGATGGGTATACCAGGGTCCTAGTAGTTTATTCCAATCCTGAGCTGACAGTGGTGCTGGACATCTTCTGTTTTGCAGGAGAGTAAGCTCGATGTGTATCTCTCATCTGCTGCACTCAGTTACCATGACTGACTGCTGCATTTCTGGTCCTCAGCCTTGCCTCTTTGATTTGTGCTTCCGCAAAAGAGCTTGCACAGCACATCTGGAGACTGAAGGTTAACCTGCCACATTTTCACAGCCTCACCTTTTTAGTACGGTTGTCCCTCACCCAGTTTCTTTTTTCCTCTCCAACTGCTCCTATTTCAGATAATCATTTCGGTTTAATCTACATATTATGCCATTGATCATTAGTACCTGTTTGTTATACTTGTTTAATCTCACTGTAATATTTCCCTTTTTGCAAAAGGGACATTTGGAAATCTCAAATATGCGCATTCCTATTGAAACACTAATACAGCAGACATAAAATTACAATTTAAGGTATTTTTGCAAATCTTCTAAAGTGAATAAGGCTTTTAAACAGTACTGCATATCACACTTACACACTATACATATTATAATAATGGGATTTCATACATGTGTGAAATAACTGCTTTATCACAGACATCAGTGAAGACAACATTTGGAGCTGAATGTGCCACAGATCACCAGCTATTGCTACACAAACTCAAGCTGAAGCTGCAAAAGGGCAAGCCAGTCAAGCACACAAGAAAATACTACCTTGAAAATACACCACTGGAGCTTAAAAACATACAAAAGTGATTTGTCTCACTGGATACAAATGACAGATCACCAAAAGACTTATGGGAAGACATCAAGAAAGTTGTGCTTGAAGAAAGTGAAAAGTCCTTGCAAAGAGTTAAAGAACAAAAATGACCAAAATGGATCACTGCTGAGTCTTTGAATATTGCCCAGAAATGTAGAGAAGCTAAAGCTAAAGGAATAAGAGAGGCAGGTTGTGAAGCTCAACCAATGCTTTCACTAGACTGCAATAAGAAACAAAGAGAAGTATAACAAAGACAGAAACAAAGAAATAGAACGAGAAAATATTAGGGAAAGAACTAGACCACCTGCCATAAAGCTACAACAGTTAAAGGACAACTTCAAGCTTTGTACTAGAACACTCAATGATGCTGAGAAGATGAAGAAAAGATTGAAGGAATACACCAAGTGTTTATACCTTGAGGGTCAAGCAGATCAACTAATCAGCAGTGGTTTCTACTTGTACCTTATAGTCAGAAACCATTGGTGATGAGAGAAGCAAAAGTAACGTTGGAAGTTTTATCAAAAACAAAGCACCTGGTACTGTTGGCGTGTCCATCGAATTACTCCATCAATCGGATGAAGCCTTTACAATACTGACAAAGCACTGCCAAGAAATTTGGATGACAATGTCATGGGCAGCAGACCGAAAAAGGTCTGTGTTCATAGCAATCCTAAAGAAAGGTGATCTGACTGACTGTGAAAATTATTGTACAATTGCTCTGATCCCACATGTCAGGAAGATCCTATTTAAGATCATTCAATTTAGACTACAAGTTTATCTGGAACAAGAACTACCCATAGAAAAAGCAGGATTCAGGAAAGGGTGAGTGCTGTGTCCACTGATGTGTCTGTTTTATTTTTCCTGTAGTTCTTTTGACAAATGGTGTGCTGCCAGTAAAAGGAATAATTTTGACTCAGCACGTGACTTAGTCCTGATTGAAAACTTTTAGAGATGTTTACCTGAAAATGTATTCGTCTATCTCATTCGGCGAAGGTCATGTCCTTTTGTAAAGCAACTGTTTGGGCTGAAGAATTTGTGTTAACTCATATCTGTGTCCCCTGATTGCAAAAAGGAGACAAATAGTTCTTAGACAAGACTGACACCATACTAGCCCAGCTTCTGTGAAGGAGCACCGCACATTTTTTGTTCTCAGTGTTGGTCACATGATTGCTGACTGTATGGGTGTTAAGAAGAAAAAACAACACTCAAGACAAACAAAAAGAATAGTGTCTGTTTAGACTTCTAAACATGGACCTGACTCTTGTTCATTCGGTCTGGTTGGGTTAGTGTCATTGTCTGGCAAAGCAAAGGATCAGATACCGATTAAAATATTAAGAAGTAGTGTTGCACCACAGTCATTTATTCTTGCTAACATTCTTCCCTTGTCTGAAGAGACCTCATGCAATTCATATGTGTTGGCGCAAGGAAATGTTGCCTGTGCTGGAGAAACTGCTGGAAGCAGATTCAGATGGTGATGCTCATAAGTTTAATGACACATTCCCTGCCTACACAGGAGAACACTCTGCTGGGTTTTTTAAATAGATTTGGCAGAATTACTTGGTCATATATGACTAGCACTCAAGAAGCCTAGAATTACAATTACCCCCAACCAATAGGATCAAAGTGATACAAAAGTTCAAAGCAACTTCAGGAAAAAATGGAATTCTTGAGGAAGCTGTGAGTGACAATGGCCCGCATTTTTCCAGTGCAGATTTCCAAAAACTTGCAAAAGTATGGTTACCTCAAGCCCCAACCATCCCCAAGGCAATGGTCATACTGAGAGAGCAGTGCAAACTGTAAAATGAATTCTTAAACAGGATGATCCTCTTCTTGCTCTCATGTGCTATAGAGCAACTCCATGCATCTCTACAGGAAGCAGCCCAGCAGAATTCCTCATGGTTAGAAAGCTTAGAACAGAAAGGAACCTCTGGTCCACATGGCCAAACATGTGACTCATCAGACAGTAGGATGTAGCTGTAGAGCCGGCCTCAAGCTTTCTATTAGAACCAGAGTGAGGCACTTGCCTAGTCTGAGCTCCTGTGAGGTAGTGCTTACCAGGCTGGACCCTGAAAAGTCGTGGACTGCACCTGTTTTGGTAACCCAGGAACGTTTTACACCAAGATCCTACACAACAGAAACACATTAATGAGTCATCTACAGGCACAGATTTCTCCTCAACCTGTTGTCACATCTATTCCTGTTGAGACTACAGCCAATAGCTGGGCTCCCAGACAAAGCAACTTCACCAGCGTCTGTTCTGTCTTCCCCAAGAAAGGATGCTTAACCTGCACCTGAAAAAGGACTGGATTTTACTTGGTCTGACAGATTTGGCAAGTTAGTGAAATGCCTGAACCTCTAAACAGTAACTGAAACAAAAGTGGGACTTCTTGAAGAAAAATGTACATTATCTTAAAAGAACAGTTTGTCGTGTTTTGCTGAAAGTGTTCCTTTTGAAAAGAGGTGCTTATGGAGCTGTGTTCATTCTTATTAGCTGTGTTACACTGTAAGTGTTTAATTTTTTCTAAGGTGTTGCAATGAGTTACATACAGTTGGTAAAGGCCTTTTAAAAAGGGGAGCAATGTCATTTGATGTGTATTAGTTATGACACATTGCAGGGTGTACGGTCACGCACTATGTGGCAGAGTTCACAACAGTCTGCTTATGGAATTCTCTATGTTCTAATAAAATACTATTTTGATAAAACTCACCTCTATCATTAGAACGGATGACAGGAACTACATGTGATTGACCCCAGAGGGAAATTCACTTTGTTGCAGTAGCAAAAAATAAAGCCTTGTACGTAGTGATGGAAAAAAAGAAATAAATAAGTATGCAAGCATTTCAACATAGAAGCCTGAAAAAAATACTGGGTTGTATAGACTCATGTTGGATTGAGTCATTTGAGGGACTTCCCTTTGCCTGGTGCTGCGTTTCTCCAGCTGAGACTCAGACTAGATCACGGCTGCTGAGGTTATTCAGCGGTTAAAGAAAATGTCACCTGGGATCAACACCTTGACCGGTGCTAGACTCCAGCAGCTCTGTCTAGTCCCTGTGATATACTGGTTGGCCAGTCACGATGACATCAGTCCTCACAGTGGCTCCAACCCCTCTTGAATGCTTTGGGTTTGACATGCGATGTGCAAAGATACACAGGGAAGATAGGGGAAGAAATCTGAGCAGCAGAAATCATGCGTTTTGTAATAAAACGTTATCATTTGCATACAAAATACATTACTGGTCTTTTGCTTAGCTGATGCTTTTGTTCAGAACAATTTCTGCGCCATTCCTTGCACAGTTTTCTCATGTTGTCATCTGTCAAAACACGGTCGGAACATAAACGCAGAGGCATGCAGGTACTGGTGACAGCCAAAAATAGCTCAAAAGGATTGGAACACGTCTACATAATGCATCACTGTTTTTGTGCAGTGCTGCCTTTAATATAGTTTTTTTTTTGTTGTTGTTTGCTTAGCAAATCATTAAAACCTGATTTCGGCAACCAAGCCATGAGTATTAGAGGATCATTAAACGTGTTTCTTATGAAGACACATATAATACACACAAATATTTGGGCACAGATTGCAGTATTTAAAACCATTTAGTGCAAAACTCTGCTGTCAAAACAGAATACCGCTCACAAGAAACCAGATGAATTTAGCAGCTTTCCCTACTTCTTCTCAGAGCTCATATGTACAACATCAGTAATAACGCCATGGTTTTAGAAAATCAATATACTATTGCATAAATTTGGTAAGATAATAATCCTCATAATATAATGGATTATAGTGACAATTCAAGTATCAAACTCTAGCTACTTATGCACCTATACTGTTGTCTGCCATATTTTAATGTCAACATGCATTAGAAAACATAGCAATCCTACAGTTTCTACTATGGTAGAAGTTTTGTAGCACAAATGTTTTTCAGGAAAAAAAAAGATTTACCTGCATCTCACTGCCTACTAGATAAATTATAATGCATTGATGCTGCATGTTTGCATCCGAATAGCACAATGTTAACATCTGAATAGCAGCAGCTGTGGGGTGAAAATAATCGCACCTTTTCCCTCAACAAGCAGCAGCTGAATGATTTATGGCTGTGGGTCTGACACCAAGTTTAACAGCAAGCTACAGAAAGCATGGAACCCACGCAGTTGCGGTACAATGTAAACATATGTTGCTGTGAGCTGGGGTAGATATTCATTGTAATTTCAGCACTCTGCTTTTTTGATCTTTGTCAAGAAGAATAAGTTATAAAACACTATAATGACGTAAAAATCAAGTGGCACCTGGAACTTTTTAGAAATGAGCTTTATTGTTGGTTTTGATGGGAAAACACTTTCTTTTTGTATTTATGGGTTGACAGCCTTTAACCAACCATTCAGGTTGACTACCAGTTTTTACACATAATTGTTATTTGTCCATTTAGATGATACTTTTTTCTAAAGGGTCTTGCAATGTTAAGCTACTTGTTACGATAATTTTGCCTGTTTTAAACAGCTGGGTAGATTTTAGTGGAGCAATTCAGTGTAAGTACCATAATCAAGGTACTGCAGCAGGAGGTGGGATTCATTTCTTGGTTCTTTGACTCCTAGGTGGCAGGTTTAACCACTATACCACTTGCTGCCCCATATCTTTTAAAGATTTGATTTTTTTTACAGTCTTAGAGCACCTATAACATATCATTTAAAGCAGTATTTTCCCAACATCAAATTTTTAATTGTCTGTAATGATGTCTTTTACCTGTTAGAGATCTTGCGTTGCACCACCACACTTATCACAGACCAGGCCTTTTACATTTTGCCCACGCAAACTAGAAAAGGATTCAATTAAAGAGTGCCAATTTAATTTAATGCTTTTTGCCCTATTTTAAAGGATTCATTAAAATAAAAATGGATATCTGTTGAGCTAATGTAACTTTAAGATTTTAAAATGGGTTTTCATCAACTGTACTAGTTTTTTTGCAAAATTGGCCTGGTAGCATCTCTTTAGCATCCACCTGTGTGTGTGTGTGTGTGTGTGTGTGTGTGTGTGTTCTGTGTTCTGGTATTTGGTTTAATTTCCTAGAGTAAGCAAGCAAGTAAGGAAGAACATGTTTACAGGATTTCACTTTCATCAAAATATATTTTAAATAGTTTTTTTTTTGTTTAGTCATTAGTCTTGGCCATATGCAAAACACCATGCAAAATAATTCTCCAGTAGATAAGTGCACGACTTTGCTTCTCTGGCCTTCCTGCATTAAGAGGTGCAATGGACACTGTAGGCTTCGTGCAGCTGTCACAGACGTCGCTGACTTAAATTAAATCAAACATGCCTTGCAGAGGCTTATACATCACAAGCTGTAATAAATATGCAGCCAAACTACGGAAAGCCTGAAGGTTTAAGAAATGGATTGGAAACGTAAGCCTCTCATAGGCTCATGGCGTGTTCTTTTAAACTGTTTACAAGGTTATTCTCTGCAGCATTAGACGATAATCTTGCCCTTCCCTGTCTAGTTCCATGTTCTATCAGTGTGGAAGAGGTTTTTATGCTTAATTGCTTTATTTAGGAAGCCCAAAATGGACATCAGAAACCAAAATTAGTAAGCTTTAAGTTGAAATCGGTTGCAGTGGATTAATATAGATATGTAAGGACAAGTGACTAAACTAGAGGGGACTAATATTCAACTGGTGGCAAAGCAGAGGAGACTGGTTGACAACATGGGTATTAAGACGAGGGAAGTCAATGGATATAAGATGTCTAGAGCGAAACAGCATCTGTGTTTCAGAAATAAGTGTTGTGAGTACATGTGGAGAACCCCGCGAGGGGTAGACGGTATTACAGCAATAGCAGACATTGTGGAAGCCGTAGAGCCAGTTATCAATGAAATATAATTTGCAGGCTAAGAGGAAAGGAAGCAGAGCTAAAACAGCCATTGTTTACTCCTATGATGACTGAAGGATCTGAGAGAAAAAAAGAGAACTGAACCTTGAGACGGGTACGCCACTTTAGGCTCACTGCATTAAGATAAGCAGGTGAGAACCCGGGGGTTGCCTTTACAGCATCACGCACAGCACGTGCAAGCAACAAACACACACACACAGCACGCATTTACTCTGCACGCGGGAGAACGATGCTCCGGGCACACATCGCCATGGCTTTTTCAACAATCTGCAACAGTTAAAAGTAGCCCGAGGAACTCGCAGAATTCCTCTTATCGCAACAAAAAATTCTGCAATGCTACGCTTCCCTTTCCGATTACCTCTATTCAAAATTCACCGCGCATTTTATTTGCAGGACTGGTCTCGCCAGTACAAATGACTTTATCATCCCCTGTGGTAATGTCCTGCAATCTATACCACAGACACATACCGCCTTTTTCTTCATAACCTGCGCGGTTAAGCTGTTTGTGCGCAGCGTCTTTGATCCCCACACAGAGCACCTCTGTGACGGACAAATAAATATGCAACACCTTCTGCACGGGCAGAGCCGATAGTCTAAAAGGCAATACTTTGGGCTGTCTGAGAAAAAAATAAATAGTTTATAAAGATCCGTCAGTTTTTTTTCCAATACGCTTTTTTTCTGACTCTCCCTCTGTGGCACCATGTCGGCGAGGGCCTTGGGGTGACTCGCCATTTGTCGGGTCGCTCGGGTTAATGCGGAGGAAGCGCAAGCAAAACATGCAGCCGAACAGATCTGATGAAACGCACATGCTTGATCTCCCAGACAAGAAATGCATTCCTTTCAACTTTTCGGTAGACAAAGCACAAAGTTATTTGATGCCTTTCGACGTCCCTTTGTGTTTTTTTCTGCTCGCGAGCAGCGGTACGCTTCTTGCGACGACAACATTTCACGGTTAAATTTAAAGTATATAAAGCAATTGATTATGATGCTGCTCATAGTCTTTCTAAGTGGACACCAGGTTTATATGAAATAAATGAAGAATTTACATGAAGCCACAAAAGTGCACTGTGGAACTCGAACGGCAATATAAAAGCCCCGATAATAGTAGCACACACAGCCCCCGAGATATGGGAATATACTGTAGATAAGTGTCTTTGTCGATATGTATCCTCCTCCGTTTATATTCTAATTGTAACATGCACAACCTTACAACACCTTATTTAAGCAGATCCTTCTACAGCTAGAGATGCAGACATGTGAACGAGACTATAATGAGTCCCATAGAGCTGAAATGTCCTTATTAAAGTTGCCTGATAAATTCTGGGGTTTGACTTTCCAGCACATGATGGGCAGGAGATTTTCAAGATTTAATTTGGAGTCTAATATTACATTTGAGTGCAGCTTTAACTTAAGTGACTTAGGATTTGAAACCTGAGCACTACTGGTTTAAGTGCTCTATTCACGCCTGCCCTTAAGCAAGGCAATTATAGTTAAATATGAAAAAATCTACTACTGTAAATGACTTGTCATGAGCTAAGCAGTACATTAATAACTTTCATTTCCGGCAGCATTTAGTATAAGATAACCTGACAACGTAAAGTCTAATCATAAGCTAGTAGGAAATTTGTCCAGGAAATTCTTATCTTTGTATGTTTCCATTTACCAAAAAAAGTTTGTTTTTTTTTAACTCAAATTTCTGTAAAAACCTGATTACCTTAACACTTTTCAGCTGATGAGCTCAACTTTTTTAAGTGAATGTCACATAAATGACATAACATTAACCGAAATATTAATTTTGAATGTACTACATATTTTTTGTGTCTTCTAAATATTGGTTGCATCTAACGTAAGTTAAATCCCAAAATAAAAAAAAGACTGTTTAAAATATTTAATAATTTAAGTCTTTCACAGTCAAAAAATTCAATTATGCTTAAAAAAATATATTTTTAATTAACTCATAATATTAACTCAAATATTTTCACTGGCTGGGACTCAACTATATCTGTTGGCTTTTGTGAAAGCTTTCAGCAAATCAGTTACCTCGATGTTTTTTGGTAATGTTATCTCACAATTTACAATCACACATACATTATTAAATCACAGTTATTTGTTGATTATCAAAAATAAGAAAACAACTTCAAAGAGAACATCAAATGAACTGTTAATTTTATTTAGCAAATTCAATAACCACAACAGCTGGACTTTATCAACTGGTGACCAGAACGGAAAAGTGTGTTTTCACTGGACGCAACACACACAACCAAAACAACATTTTTATGAGTACAATTTCTCTACCTCTTGCACAACAATAAGCCACTGCAAACATAGTCTATCAAGATCCTCAGGTTTAAACAGTCCAATATGTTAGAGTCTTTTGGAACGACTTAGGATAAAACTCCAAACGCTGCGTAAACACAGGGGTGTAAGCAGCTGCAGTGCAGGGAAAAGGGAAGTAAATATATAATGATGAGTCTTAATCCGATTTTTACATTTCACTTATATAGGTATATTGAGGCTTTTGACGGAATCTGTTTTTGATTGTGAATTACTGCAGCTTTGGATTTACCAGCTGAGTTACACATGGCCTTCCAGTTCCAGTTGCGATCCTAGATTATGAAACAAGGGCGACTGAATATACCACCTAATACTTTGCAAATAAGTATCAGTAAAATAACGGCAAAGGAAAGTTTTGTAATCCTTCATCTGCGTTTGAAGCGCTTCGCCTTCTGTGGAATGTGCATTGTAGCGTCTAAATTGAATCTGGTGTGGAGAAAATAATCTGCAGAGTAATGTGATGTTTCCGTTTCGAAGCAAAAAAATTCGGCACAGACTGGCCTACATTCCGAGCGCCGTACGACTGCGCGTGCAGCGGCCGGGCAAAGTCATCGGAACTCCTCTAAGTTAGAAACTTTTGGATGTTTTACGACTTTCGTACAACTTTTGCATATGAAAAGAAAATTAACAAGGCTGAGCTACAACAGACATATAGCATATATTATGTTAAAAAAAAACACATCTTCCTCCGATAAAACCCGCAGGCACGATAACCCAATACGTGTACGGCTCCCAGAAAAGGCCAGTGGTTTTCACCATTAAAAAGGGGACCCCTGTTTCACAGAGATAGCCCAGTGTAAGGTTTTTTTTAGATATTTTAATTTAATAGGAGCCATGATTAATGGCTGCTGCGACAATTAAGCCAGTGGCATTATCTAATGGAGCTTCTTTGGGTGTGCAGTGCGTCTACTGCCAATCAGAATTTCTTTATAATATATTACCCCTTTTGAGAAAATAATCCTAATTTCGTTGTGATAAATCCAGTGCTATCATATCTCACAGACACAGGCTTCTGTGAATGCCCTCCTCAGAGAAAAATGAAAATTCGATCCAGCTAAATACTCAATAAATTCCCCTTGGTATAAAGCGGGCCGCTGAGCACATATTTGTGCCTTTCATACTCCATGGTTGGTTTAGCTGAGCTCTCTTCTCTGTCGCAGGCCCGCATATTAAGTTCTCAGTTTTTATTTTTTTGACCTTTTAAATTCCTCACATAAAACATGAAAAGATGAGGGAGTCTCAAAAATCAATTTATTACGACGTGTGTATAATTTATTGTTGGGAAAAATGCAAATAATAATAAGTTTATGCGCTTTATATGTTTGGTTTCTTTCAGTATGGGGAATCTCACAGATTACACTTTTCTCGACCCATTGAAATGAGGCGCACTTCTAACTTGGCTAACAACTTAGAAATATTGTTTTTTTTTTTAAGAAAATGATCTAATTATGTGTTTTTAGACATTTTTAACAAAAATTAAAAACAAGGAGACTGAGCAAGCCGTCAGATCCTTCAGGGGGCAGTCACTAGACAACAGTCCCTGTGCACTGTGTAGTGGATTGTTTTTGAAAAGGGACAGATTTGCGTTTGGTCTGTAGTGTTCCTACTGGGTACCTGTAGTGTCTGTGTTCTGCGATAAAGAAGTAGGAAAATGGCGCCTCAGTAACTTGCCCGTTCTTGCTCAATGTATAACCTGGTGTCGGAAGATGTCTGCCGTAACTGCTGTGCAAATATGCTGACTTCACAGTTCAGATACCCCAAAGTTGGTCGGGACACTGCAGACGTGTATCAAGAGTTTGAAAGTTTCCAAAGTCACATCACATTCATTTCCAATAGTCCTCTCTCTGGTTTATCAACTAAGTAACAAGCAGGTTGACTTGACTCATGGATCAGCAAACAAGGCAGAGAAATGTATTAAACTCTAGAATGGAGTGATCGTGAGAAAAAAGGTTAATCTAAAGTGTTGGATAGCTTTGCCAAGTACATAAGACCTTAGAAAAATAAAATAAGCAGCAGGCATTGCTTCAAACAGAGGAGAAAAGCAAACGTTAAAGTTCTGAACACTTTGTGAAGGATTTACGAGTCATACTTATGGAGTTTGAGCATTCCGATACAGATGATATGTTAACAGCTGTATATGTTATCCCATAATTGTGGACATCTGTGAAAAGTGAGCACAGTAAAGACTGATAGAAAAGGGGGAGCAATAGACACTGGCTAAAGTTACATAAATTCGACAGAAGTTTGAACTGCCGCAAAACCATAGTTAGGGAGGAAGACTTACAAGTGTCTGCAGAGTCTTCTAGAAAGAAGCATGCAGCATAAAGCAAGGAGCAACAACGTCATGGACAGCCAAAGCACAGTCACCATATTCAGGAAGCTAGAAATCAATCTAAAAGCTGCCCAAATGGTGGTAAACACCCCCAACACTAGTGGAATCAAGAGAAGTGTCCAGCTAAAGGTTTCACACATTCTTAATGTCACAAACCAAACCAAAAGGTGGGTGTCTGTCGCAAACGTGCAGTTAATTCTATTAGTATGGAGTCAGTCAGGGACCCTGCAGAAGATGAACTCCTGGATATAAACCTGACACAAGCAGTTGCTCTAGCAGCAGCATTTACAGATCACTAGTAGACTGTAGTCATTCTGGTCTTGTCGCAGAAAGTGGAGCTTAGAATAGATGCAATGTGCAGAGTGCCGTGCACGGACTCTACACAGTTACCAGGCCCTCATGCACACAGGTGAACTGAAGTGCTCTAGCAGAACTTCGCTCATGCTCCAAACACAAGCTGAAACCTGTAGCTGTAGTAGGTCTTCCAATCATGTGCAACGGTTAAGATAAAATTAAAGGAGAACTTGAAATTGTGGATCTAGAACAGGCAAATGTGCTCAGTGACACTACAGCAGAGGCTTTATGCCTAATTGTTTGTCTTAATTCACTGCAGAGTAACACTGGAAAGAGTAAAACAAACACTGCAAGTGATAGCACTTCAAAGCAGAATGGGCTGGATGATTTTCCAGTACTGGCACACACCACTGAAACTCTGTTAGGTAAATATGCGATCCAGATTTATCCAAATTCAAAGGGCATGGTACATCCAGTATGCCACCAACTGGCTCCTGTCAGAAAAAAAGGCAAGGGAAAAATGCCATGAAATGGTAGAACATGGCTACATCAGAAGGATAGACCAACCTACAGTGTGGGTTAGTTTTGTGGTAGCTGTCCCATGTCATGGCAAGATCAGGATTTGTATAGACCCAAGTGACCTGAATAAAGGCATGAAAAGTGAACATTACCTTTTGCACATCATTGAAGAAGTTGTGTCCACCATGCCTGGAGTGAAAGTCTTTTCAGTTCTACATGCAAAATCTTAGTCTCTTCAAATAAAACTAAATGAACCATCACCATTTTTCAAAACCTTTAATAATCCAGTTGGAAGGTTTAGATGTCTGAACCTACCTTTCAGTCACAAATGCATTCAGAAATCTTTCAATGTATCATGGATGAAATACTGGAAGGCATTGACGTGACAAGGTTGCCATGGATGATATCCTCATTGTGACGTCTTCAATAAAGGAGCCTGACTCGGTTCTCCACAGAGTAGTAGAAGGGCCACAAGCTATAATTTGAGGCTTAATTTTAACAAGTTTCACATTCAGCAAACTTCAGTGCCATATGTGAGACATTTGATAACAGCTGATGGCCTGAAGCCAGACGCAGTAAAAGTCAAAGCAGTCCAGTACATGTCACTGCTAATTGATAAGCATGGTGTTTGCCATTAGGTTTAGTAATATATCCTTTGAAGTTTATCCTCAGTAAAGTAGGAGCTCCACTACACTAACAACTCAACAGCAATGCAGAGTTTGTGTGGCAACCAGCAAAACAAAAAGCTTTTGACAAAGTCAAAGAGATGTGCTCACATCCACCGATGTTTAAGTTCTTTGATCCATCAAAGCCTGTAGAGACATTCTGAGATGGCAGCAACAGTGGGCTGAGAACTATCCTGGCAGCCAGCTCATTTATAATAGAGAAAAAATATAGGGGACTTTATCCTTGTATTCATTGCTGAGGATTACATGCAAACACTAAGTACCCTCATCCTTTGTCTCTAACCATGGCAGTTTTGGGACAAGTGCATCGTGTGACCATCATTATTAAGCTGGACCTTATAAGTGCTTGTAATGTCAATAGAATAAGGGATGGCAATGAATGGAAGATTGTCTTTACCACCCTAGGTCACTACAAATATCTAGTCATGCTCTTTGGATTGTTAGAGGTCCCATCTGCTTTCCTGGCATTTGTCAGTGATGTTCTCTGGGACATGATTAATTAGGGGGTTTTAGGGTATTTAGATGGAATTTTCACTTGTTCTTGTTTTTATAATTACCATGTGGTACATGTTAGACAAATCCTGAAGTGCTCATTTGAGAATGGTTTATTTGTGCAGGACAAACAGTGTTTCACTAGAAAAAGATAATGTTTTTGGGGTCCAGCTTGAGTCTGTCAGGAGTTATGATGGACTTGAAAAACACGGCAGCTTTGGGTCATGGCCTCAACTTCAGACTGTTAAGGCACTCCAGTGTTTCTTGGGGATTGCTGATTTTTGCCAGGGTTTTATCAGGGGCTTCAACTCAATAGCTGCCTGTTTTACCACTTTCTTATGTGGAACCCCCAAGGAGCTTGTCTACTCTACAGAAGCTGTGAATGTGTTCAGGATCTAAAAGGCTGCTTTACCACAGTCCTCATTTTGAGACACCAGACTAAACCCTTTGAGATTAAGGTGGATGTCTGTCGGTAGGTACTGGGTAGTGCTTTCCCACCATCAGGATGCACCTTCTTACTTATATCCTTTTATTATTGTTCCTTTAAACTATCACAGGCAAAGTGCAACTGTGATGCAGGCAAAAGGTCATTGTTATCTTACTTTTAGAAAAATGGAAGCTTTGGTTTGAGGGGCCACTCACCTTTTCACTGTGATGAACAATCATAGGTATTTTTAATATCTACAGAAGGCACAGTGATTGAACCCTTGCCAAGTGAGGTGAGCTTTTTTCAATGGATTTTGATTTATGGTCACTTTTTGTCCTGGTTGGAAAAATTGTAAAGCTGACGCCCTCTCCTGTTGGTATGCAGTTTGAGAGCAAGCCGGAACCTGCTGCCTGAGCCTATCCTCCTGACCTGTTTTGTAGCACCAGTTCACTGACATTTGTGGGATGATTGGAAACCTGCTCAGGTCCAGCATTCTAGGGCTTCAAACTAATCCCTAAATAAGGAATACTATATTTCTGGATCATAAGTTGCTCCAGAGTGTAAGTCACGTACCCTAAAAATGCATGTACTTATGAAAATAAACAACAGATAAATCACATCGGAGTATGTATGTATGTAGATTTTTTTATTCTATACATCACACTAGCATATAAGTTACACCAACCCACAATGTGAGAAGAAAACTATGACCTATAATCTGAAAAATATGGTATGTTTCCCCATCCATGAAATCAGCATTTTTCCAGTGCATACAAGAATCTCCAAGTACGGAGTACACGGTGGTGACCATACATCAGTTTTCGCAGACATTTTTGTGATCACAAGGAAAGGATGTAGAAGCCTTTACTGTAGCTTGTATAACATGTGCTCAATCTAAAACACCCCAACATCTCTGTGAGCTTCTTAGAATTCCTGGCTACTTATGTTCACCCCTAATCCCACACATCTATAAACGTCATCACTGATTTACCCAGCTCTGATGGGTTTATTATGATCCTGATGGCTTTTACATTCTTTATAGCTTGTCATCTTATTCCCTTCAATAGTCTGCCCACAGCATTGTAGATGGCAGAGCTTCTGGTTCAGAACATTGCTAGAATATTTGATTTGGCCAAGAACACTGCCATGAATTTGAAGTCCACAATTCATATCATCAGTTTGGAAGGCTTTTTGGCCTGGCCTAGATGTCTGCACAAGCCTATCCTCGGGGTATCATCCACTATCCAATGGGCATGTGGATTGGCACTATCTAAGAAGCTATGGCAGCCAAAATCAGAAAAAATTGGAATATTTTTGTTCCTTTGACAGAATACGCCCAAATTTCTCTAACATATTGAACACACCTTTTTCTGTGGATCCTAGGAGATCAACTCTTGGATGCTTACCAGAAGCAACATTCCAACCGTGGAAGAGTGATACAAGTGTGGTAGATACAAGAAGTGTGGCAGTCTGGAAATGTTTCTTGATGATAGATATATGGGCCCCCCCCTAGCTTACACAATTCTGTCCCTTTTCGACTCCTGATGCCATAGTGGTCCGTTATATGACCCACTGAATTGGGAAGGGTACTATCTGGTAGAAATGTCATGGATCCCTGCTTGTGGTATTTTTCTGAGTTTCATAGGACTCACCCAGATCCCTCTGGCAATGTATGGTAGGGATCATTCTTTAGGGGGTGGGGGGAGGAGTTACTCTCAGGGGTCCTGGAGGAGAGGCACAAAACAGCCAATCCTCCCTACACATCCATTCCAAAATACCTCAGTCAGGGTCAGGGTGATAGATACATCAGTGCCAATGGTCTTTGTGGAATTTCACAAAACCGTCAATGAGTCTAAGTACTGAATTCCAGCACTGTTACATATCACTTGCCTTTCCAAACTCCAGGTTCTTGGTGTTTGAACCAGTGAAAATGGATTCGTCTGTATCATTATGTGGTCTGCATGGATCACAGACAGGCAACCTGGCATTTTGCTTTGTGCACTGTGCAAATCTGACATGGTGCAATATGTGTAAGTTTTAATGTGGCAACACTATGCTTTATGAAATCTAAGATTTTAATGCATTTATCATGCTGTAGTGAAAACCGTTTTTGGCCATCAAGAAATAGGAAACTTTATCAGCATAAATATAAGTGTGACAAACCACTTATTATAATTATATGTTCTTGCTCAAAGTTCTTTAAAATATGCAAATGAATACAATCTGCCATAAATAATCCTGTTTGAAATGTCAAGGTAAGGGACAAACATCACTGCTTATTAATTAACTCAGAGCCTCTTTTAGAATTCTTTTTAATTTAATTTAATGAGGATCAATATGTTTGCGGTGTAATGAATTCCTGTATACAGTCCAAAGTAAAAGACTACTCGCTGATATTTCAAACGGCTTATATATTGTTTTAGGATCCGTGTAATATGAGGAGCACTTCTGGGTACTAACTGTTTTATGACAGCAGCACGTACTGTGTACTCGATGGTGGATAAGGGTTTGGCACAAAACCACAAGAAATGACTGACAAAAATTAGAGTTGGGCACAGTAGGAGCTCACTTTTTTTTTAAACGCAGTGGCTGGTCACACCACGGAGCAGTGTGAAGAGCAGAATGTACTACAGCACAGAGATTCCATCAAACGTGTCAGAAAAACAATAGACATGCCTATTTTCTCTTCCTTTACCAGCGCCACAAAAAAGAAATACCTGTTCCAATTAGCCTACAGTTGACAGCTGCACTGATTTATAGTTGCTCTGTGTATTATTTACTATAGAAAAAGAGCAGTGTCAGCTTTTCTGCTTTGCTAACAACCACTGCCCCGCTGACAAACACTGAGTGAGATTTACACCTTATTGTCTGGAAGTACCTGTACAAGTCCAGGCGCATGCTTTAACTTTTTGAGTGAAGGGATCAGTTCTGCAAAAGTAACACTGACGTGGAAAATCCAAGCCATCTGTCAGCTGTGCAATTAATTCTTAAAAATGCATAAATCAATAGGGATTTTGCAGAACTACTCTGGCTGTCTGCTTTACATTATGCTGCAAAGGTTACAGAAAGACATTTAAATTTTTCTTCTTCCCAACAGCCAAACCTCATTGACTCCCGCATCTACCCAGCAAAACTATAGCCCCCACCCCCAATAACAGTTAATCATTTTAATAACTTCTAGCTTTTCTGCATTGGCAAATTAATTTTAATTTACAATCATTCATCTTTCTGAAATAAATATACCAATGCCATCACATTGGATAAGGACAAGCAAAAAACAACTAAATTATAGTTATTGTAGCACAACAAATATTCCTGTTCTCTGCGCTGGTTTACTGGGATTTATTTAAAATCAGTTATTTTATACCCAGCTTTAACTAATAAAACTGCACATTGACAGCCGTTTCTTTATGTTAATTATCTTTCAGGGATCCAATGAGATGTGTAATGAGACAATCATTTAGTGACGACAGAGAAATATCATTTCACCACAAATGCTAAGTTTGTTCAACTTTTTGTCTTTTAAAGGAAGCTGTTGCAAAATGTGTTCAGTATATACATATTTATTTAAAATCATTACTCACATACATTATTATGAAATATTAAACCGTTTACAGTGCACTTTTCATAATGATCTTTAAATAAGGATAAACCAGGTAAAACCTCATATCCCGTAGTCATACGTACAATTAGCTTTTGCATTTTGGATTATTGCTCTAAAAATCTAGTTTCTATCTTTATATTATGTATAATCTATATAGAGCCTTGCAGGAGTATTCAGACACATGACCAATTCCCCTAATAAACAGAATCTGCCAAATAGCATCCAACCAGCCTGAGCCATCTGGAGTAAATCTACCTCAAAGAATGGGCCAAAATCTCTCTCAAAAGTGCGCAAACCTGCTGTGTACTTATTCCAGAAGACTTAAACCACTCATTGCACTCTTCACAAGTATGATGAGTGACTATCACATATATCTATCAACAGGAAACATTTCTACACTGCCACACTTCTTGTATCTACTACACTTGTATCGCTCTTCCACAGCTGGAATGCTGCTTCTGGTAAGCGTCCAAGAGTTGATCACCTAGGATCCACAAAAAAGGTGTGTTTAACATGTAAGAGAAATTTGGGAGTATTCTGTCAAAGGGACAAAACAATTCCAATTGTTCTGACTTTGGCTGGAATAGCTTCTTAGATAGTGCCAATCCACATGTCCATTGGATTGTGGATGATACCCTGAGGATAGTCACTTTCAGTGTGTCAGGACTTTATACCTATATACAGTACTCTGCAAAAGTCTTAGGTATGCAACTTCAATGTCTGTGGAGAAGTACTTTTGCACAGTACTGTATTTGTTGATTTTTTTTTAATTTGATTTTTTTATTCACCTTTTGATTGTTTTATTATGGATAGGCTTTAGATAAAAAAATGTGTTAGAGCATTTGGATACTGATATATAGCTATTCATTTTTCAGACTACAATGTCTTTTAAAAGGAGAGTCTAGAAAAAAAATCAAATTTTGGTTCTTAATCTGTGGTTTCCATCGTGCTTGTCTGAAAGAATTGCTTTGCCTGCTGTGGTCTGATCCTGTGTTAGTGTATTGTCCTCAAAGCTTTCCAGTCACCACATCTGCAAGTCTTGATGTCTCTTCATTCACATTTTCGTTCACCTTTTGCACTATGCATAAACTTTGCAATTGAGTTTGCAGCCACTTACTTCTGGTTGTGATTCATTTGCTGCCTCAGCATCAAGTTTTAAAACAGTATCCTTAGAATAAACTGTAGATACTTAACAACCTGCCAGTAGGTCAGTCAGAACTGACATAAAATGGTCCACAGTGATCAGTTCTCTCAAGGACATATTTGTCACTATGAGCAGAAGTAGGAGTCTTAGAAGACACATCATTGCAACCTTCGTCCCTTACATTTGAATGTAAAGCTGAGTTCCATCAAGGTGTCATTTTCAAGAAAGACCAAGACAAGTGGCAACAATCGTGGCAAAAATGTCTGCAGCTTGTATACAACAGTACTATGTGACAATAATGCAGGGAAGAAGATTGTGGCAGGTGAAATTAAGTAATGAACATTGACATTATAACTGTAAATGTCCAGTTTTACTTTTGCAATTACATACCTCAGTGGTCATAGCACTACTTAACAAAGGACCTTGTGGATGAAAGACATGAGGCAGACAGGGTGATAACCAAAATGACTTTATTCAACTGCAAAAAATGTAGCCTGGAAAAAATAACACTTAAAGTACATCTTTTGACAAGGAACAAATCAAAATTGAAGCAGGCATCCAATAATAAAAACAGAATTGAAAACAGTGAAAAAGCACAACAATGTCAGGGTCCTGCAAAAGGTTTCCCAATTTTCCCTCCAGCTGCCCCTTATAATATTTTTGATTGTTCTGTTGGAGGCAGTTTGTCTTCATCAACAGGGAATGTTGACCCTTGCGGTCCAGTCTCACTCCATATCTTGGACATTGTTACTGTTAATTTGCAGCATCAGAACACTTATACTTAAAGGATAATGTATTTCATTCGGATATATTAATAGTGGCATCACAGTCTGCAGATGAGTCACCCAAGAGAATGTGAGAAGTACTGATGCTAATTGCATCCTCCAAGCCATTACCTCAGCCTTAGAAATGATTGACCTTACAAAGGAAAACGTGCCAGTTAAACACCTCATCTGGAGATTTGAGACTTCAGTAGTGCTAGAGCGATGATTTAGTTTGAAACAAGTGTGACTAAAAGGCTTCAAAGGCCACTGGTATGGGTCATACTAGTTCACTTTTCAGTGTAAAAAAAGAGCTTACAATTTAAGACGGAGAGAGGGAGTTCAACTGATGTACAGAACTTGAAAGGCGCATGAACAGTGAGCTGCACTGCTTTTCTCCATAGATGAATAATTTTCAGAAAGTTAAAAAAAAATGGACTAAAAAAGTGTCATAGTATGGGGGTTTTAAGTGTCAGATGGATGTTGTCTGGAGCTGCAGCTTTATCTAGATTATACTGTTAAACATCACTATTTTTTGAGAACTTGAACATCAGCAGAACCCACAAGAGTGGGTTTTTTCAGGCCATCTTTTCCCTGATTATAGCATCCAATGGATTCATATACTTTTTTATGTAATGCCAACTTCTTAACTGCTACCGCAAAAGAGATCAGATCTCAGTTGCTTCAGGGGGCCACTGCTTGATTTGGCAGTCAGTTGTGAATTGACCATGTACTCTGCTGGTGCCTGTTTCAACAAAATAAAAAAGATGGGCAGACACCACCTGCAGCTCTGTTAAACTGTCAGGGGCTGCTCTTGTAGAACATCTAATGGCTCGCCTGGTGCAGCTTGTACACAGGAATATTGCACGCCACAATTTCATTTCATTTTGACAATGTTTCTTCAACTATTCGACCTACAAAATTGACCATTGATGTTGGAATAGCAGTGGCATCGTGGGACAGATGAGATCAGAGGCTTGCACTGCCATTTCAAAGAAGCAGGGTGTGCTAAAGTGAATGAGAGGTCACTTTGGAGGGAGTGAAAATGAATGAAAAGCCAACTTCAAGGATCATTGATTCTCTGAGTTGATGGGTTTACACACACACACACACACACACACACACATACACGCAAAGTACACCCTGCTACTTCAAAATCCTCACAAAAATATTTAAAACTGATGAGTCAGTAAAGATATTCCTCACTGCTGAGTGCAAAGAAACTTTCTGGGTTATTAGCTTGCAATGAGTGCTAAGAATATAGAGTGATAGACTAAATAAAAAATTCAAGGTAGTCTCTAAAAGGTTGCAATATGCTATGCATTTAAATTGTTTTCCTTTACGTTTAAGAGCCAGAAAGAAAACCCGGAAAATATATGCATTATGTTCTGTACGTATAAATGTGCACAAAACAGAAGCAGAACTTCTCTCATGTTGCTCTTGTCCACCAGTTTCCAACTAGTAGACAAATTAATTTCCACTGACTGTAAAATAATAATGTAAAATAATAAATGAAACGGCTTGTTTTTGGAAATTAAATGATTTCCTACAATTTTCACTTAATAACTGTAATGTTACAAAAACAAAAATATGGCATGAAAAGTGTGTTTTTTTAAGGTGCAAAAACCCATAGGGCCAGAGAAATTGTACTAATACGGTTAGAATTCCTTCTATTAAGCTGAAAAGAGGTTAACAAAACTTGCATCTTTTGTTAATGTTTGTATTTATATCCACCTCAGTTTGTGACTCATTGAAATAAATAAATTAAAAATGTATAACTTCCCTTCCACATTTCCTTTGATCTTTTCATTTTCACGGTTCTCCCAGGGCATCTCGCCTGTCTTAGTGCAAGTGGCACACACTGTCCATGTGGACCACAACCCCATCTCATCCCATTGGGAACATTGCTGCTAACTGGCCCTCTGCTCTGAAGTTTACAGCTTCGAGGATCAGTGGTTCTATTAGTTGGTGTCCATCCAACGTGGTGGTTGTATGCTGTGCAAACAAACCCTGTGACCCAACATTATTAGTACTTTATTATTTTAGTGATAAAGATTTCTGCATTTATGCAGGTGGATATTTTTGGATATTTTATTTTCAGTTAGAGTCAAATACCTTATGCGACTATTAGATCAGGATATAGTAAACTTCAAATTCATGTTCTAGTTATTAGTTACTATGTTACCAGTCGCTATCATCATCATATTGGCACCTGCTGGGCACTATACAGGAACTCCTGCTCCATGAGCAGCTCCTCTTGAATGCCAACAATGGCAGGAAGGCCATCCCTGAGGATGAGGAGTTAGGTGATCCAGATGATCCCTGTGGAAAGTAGTGATAAAAGAGGGATCCAAAATATCATAAGCAGGATCCCAAGACCACTCATCCAGTCCATAGCACTCACCAGTCAACCATGCAGTGTAATCTGCACCTCTGGCATTTGGTCCACGCTGCATTTTAAAACATATTTTGAAATGTTATGTAGTCTCCAAAGCTGTGGAAAGCCTCCTTAGGAAGCATAAGATTATGGGACTTAGAAAACCTCTCCACTGCCTCTAGAATGGCTGTAGAGTCTTCAAAGTTGGGTAAGTCCATGTTAAAGTAAACGGAAATGTGAGACTAGGAGTGGGTTGGTATAGGCAGTGGCTCTAATAAGCTTGCCAGCAGCTGATGGGAGACCTTCATCTAGGGGAACCAGACGGTTTGAGCCAGGTGACGTGCAGTTTTATTGATTCAATGATGTCCGGTGCTAGGACACTCACATACCCAGCTCAGCAGAGCTGTTCTCATGGCATCCGCAACATTTTCCTTGTCCTTGGTGGGCCAGGGTCCTGGGTCTGGGCTGCTTCTGGTTATTCCACAAGTGCTAATAGCCTTGGGCCACAAAGCAGGAAGCAGGAAGGACTGTATCTGAAGAGGTAGGCTCTGTCTTGGTTTGAATTCCCACAAAAGGGCATCCACCTTACCAATCTGCAACGCCAGGTGACACGTCAGGGTAAAGTGGAACATGATAATAAACAAAACCTATCAAGTCTGGTTGGGTTAAGACTGTGCTTTCTGTAAACAAGGTACTTGATAGTCACTCAGTACAGAGTATGGCTGAGTAGCTCCCTCCAACCAAAGTCACAAATCCTCTACAGCTAACTTGTTTGCTAACAGTCATCTGTTACCTACATCATAACTGCATTCAGCTGGGATCAGCTTGTGGGGGAAAAAAGTACATGGATACAGTTTTGTGTGCATTCCATGTCTTTGAGATAGGACCACACAAACATTCCCTCTCAGAGAATTTACCTCAACCAACGATGGCTTAGTGGGATCTGAATGCTCCAAAATTGGAACAGTTTTAATTTACCTTTTTAATACCTGAACTGCTGTTGCCACCATCTCTGACTATTTGAGTTTCCTTGAGGCACCCCTTAACAGTGTTATAAATGGAGTTGCTATAGTGTTCAATGCTTGGATAAAACACTGATAAAAATAAGCAAACCCCAGGAACCACTGCAAACCCTTAACAGTTTGGGGCTGAGGCCAGAAAACAGCTGACTCCAACTATTTTGGATCCATACTAATCCCTTGTGGACTAAGAATGTACCCCAGAATCAAAACCTTGTCCTGGTGAAATTTGCTCTTCTCTCCCTTGACAAAAAGGCCATTTTCTATTAACCGGGCCAACAAATGATGTAGGTCTCAGAGCAATTTGTTCACAAATGTCTGGAATACTGAGGGAACATTAAATAAGCCAAACGGCATGCCTAAATATTCATGGTATCACATACAGGTGGTAAAAAGTCTTCCACTTATCTCCTTCTATTATTCTGATAAGACTATGCACTCCTCAGGTCAATGGAAAGGGAAGATGAAGTTTAACAGACATTTTAACTAACCCCTTATAGTCAATACAAGGACACAGTTCCCATCTTTCTTTTCAATGAAGAACCCTTCTGAAGCTTGTGAGATGGGAGGGTGGAATAAGGCCTGCTGCAAGGATTTCTGAAATATTGTTGTATATTGCCTGCTCGCGAATGGAGAGTAAGTAATTAATAGCCCAAGGTGGCATAGTTTCTGGTAACAATTCTATGGTGCAATCCCAAGCATGGTGTGCAAAGAGTGTTGTGGCCATTGCCTTACTGGAAACATTCATTAAATTATTCTACTTGGAGGGAATGTTTACCCAGATGTCCGTTTGTGGACCTTCAGTTGAAGTGGGGCAACAGAGCAGGTTCAAACAGGTAGAACAACAATGCCCCCTCATAAAGAGAGCAATGCTCCTACAGTACTGTCCAAAAGTCTTAGGTATGCAACTTCAGTGTCTGTGGAGAAGTACAAGGTAGAAGAAGGTAGATTCTTATCTACCATCAGGGAGGTTTCTGATTGGTCCCAAAGTCATTCTGCAGCCTGAGAATGACCTCAAACACCCAATCTCAGTCATACACAATTATCTTCAGCAAAAAGAAGGAATCCTGCAACAGATGGTATGGTCCCCGCAGAGCCCTGATCTCAACATGATCAAGTCAGTCTGGGAGGACATGCAGAGACAGTCAAAGCCTGCAGAAGAACTGTGGTCAGTTCCTCAAAATGTTTAGAAGAACTTATCAACCTCTACCTTAAACTGCATGCAAGTTTGCATAAAAGAATTGATGCTGTTTTAAAGGCAAAGGGTGGTCCCACCAAATATTGGTGTGATGGAGGTTTTTTTGTCTACTGCACTTTTTAGAAGGTTTATTGATTACTAAGTATTCATGGCATTATTTTTGGAAACATCCTCAGTTTGTACCATTTTTCCCACAGGTGCCTAAGACTTTTGCACAGCACTGTATACTCCAACAGAAATCAGGGTTGTGCAAAGCCAGCCAAGGATAACTAAAAATCACCAGATCCCTCAGAGGTAAGATCAGGGAAAAAAATTGCTCCCTATGGTAGGCTCTCAATTGCATTTCCAAGGGAATGGTCAAGTCACATAATCCTGAACCAACAGGTTACCAATCTAAGGCACTCACTTTCAAGGTTAGCTAACTTCTTTTTACTGGCCAACCTTTGCTTGTGGTTTTGAGAAACATTCATAGAACAACCCACAGCTTGAGCCCACAAGAGTTTATATCTAACTAGTCCCACCAACGTTGGAGCAATTGAGAAACCAACATAAAAGTGCTACTCATCACAAAAGTGTGCAGTGGTCTGGTGTGCTGGACTATTTGGACAGGTGATGATGAGGTGATCCCTTCCTCCACAATGCAGGTATAGTCTATGGTCCAGATGCCACTGTCATTTTTCAGGAGACAAACATCCTCTTGTAATCTTCATGGATCCCCTGGAGTTATTGAAAGAGCCAGACCTTTATGTTGTAAATAGATAAACCCAGCTAAGTGTGTGTTTCCCTAGATTCACCTAATTGCTCAAACCAGTCTGGCCACCCTAATCTGACCTCTCTTATCAAAAAAGCACTTCTGCTCATCGAACTGGATGTTTTTTGTTTTTCGCACCATTCTCTGTGGACTCTGGAGACTGTTGTGCATGAAAATCCCAGGAGAGCAGCAGTTTCTGAAATATCCAAACCAGCCATCATATCTATCAGGCATGGCCCGCCACAGGTCTGAAACAAGGGGGAAGTCTGCCTGCAGAAGTGTAGCTGAAGACAAAGGAATGGAGTTTAAAGCGGCACTCCCTGCAAGATTCAGAACACCTCAACCAGTAAATTGGATAGATTCAAACAGACGTGATAAAGGTTTGTGGGACCCAGATGCGTAGTTTATTATAACTGAGTGAGATACAGTGCAGTATTGGGATTTCAGGGTGTTCAGGCAGGTGTAAAGGGGTTAAAGGGATTTTAGTGTGGGAAGCCCAAACTGTTACAGACAGAAGCTGCGCTATCCTCACTGACTCTCTTTTGAGAGGTGCTTCTCTTATGTTGTTGTTAGTTAAAGTGCCAGAGACTGCGTGAGTGGAGGTTGGTCATCTCACAGCTTCTGACACAAAGATGACCTGCAAAATGTATGAATGTGACTGTTACTGTTCTATGTGTAGTCAGGGTAGGACTTGAAGGAATGAGAGCTGATCCACTTGATGAAGTCTGTGCTGCATGTTACATAGAATCTGCACAATTTATAAGTACATTTGCACATGATATACAAGTATACTGCATTTACATTTCTTTTTTTTTTTGCTTATGATATTGAGGAATATCAAATTTTTCACCTGGTGAGCTTAATAGCAAAAATTGCACTCAAATCCTTCCATCCATATATCCATTATTGGTACTTAATCCTGACAGTCATGGCAGTCTGGACCCCATCTGGCATCACTGGACACCAGGCTATGACACAATCCCAGGATGGAATGTCCATCACATCATAGCACTGAAATTAAAGTGTAAAGTCAGAAATTCCTCTGTAGAGGTGACCCAAACTTCAGCATATCCCTTATAGGCAAAGCGAGTTTATTCAGATGCCACATTTCACAAAAAGGTAATTCAAAGTTCTTTACAGAGGCAAAAGTAAAATATAAAAGATTAAAAGATTTAAAAATATTTAATAAAAAAAATAAGGCAAAATAGAATATAAAAGACAAAAAATATTTAATAAAACATAGAATAATAATAAAATACAGAAAAAAATAAATTATTCACAGGCACAGGAGAACAGGGAAGTTTTCAGTCTGGATTTAAAATTGGCTACTGTTGATGCAAACCTAACATTGTCTGGCAGTTGGTTCCAGCAGTGGGTAAATACTGCTTCACCATGTTCAGTTCTAACTCTGAACACTACTAACTGACCATTTCCTAAAGATCTAAGGGACCTACTTGGCTTACGTTTTATAAACATATCAGTAAGGTATTTTGGCCCTAAGCTATTGAGTGATTTATAACGAAAGAGCAGCACCTTAAAATCAATTTTGTGACTAACTGGAAGCCAGTGTAATGACCTAAGAACTGGAGTAATGTGCTCAGTTAACTTGGCTCTTATTAGAACTCTAGAAGCAGCATTTTGAATAAGCTGCGGTCTGCTTTTTTGGGAGGGGGGCACATAGAAGACTGTTGATGTAGTCTACACTGGTGGAGAAACAGACATACACGAGTTGCTCTAGGTCTCACTTGGACACGAAACCCTTAATCCTTGCTATATTTTTCAGACAAAAAAAGACTCATTTGAGTACTGCTTTCATATTATGTCTAAAACTGATAAGTGACTATTAAAACAACCAGATTTCTAACTTGGCTTTTAGATTTTGATGCCCTACATTCAAGCTAAACACTAACTTTGTCTTTCCTGTTTTTTTGCCAAAGATAACAGTGTTCGCCTTATTTTTATTTAATGGGTCTTTTTATTTCTCAGAACTGATTTTTTATCACATCTCCTGTATTTTTTCAGATAATAATGAACTCTTTACAGCCAGACATTGTCTTCTCCACTTGTACACTGTTGCTAATGTCTCATTATAGGTACATGAAGCTTCACAATCATGTAACATGGTAAGTATTGTGGCCAGTTGTGGCCACAGAGGCAGGATAAGCAGCTCCAGCAAAAAGGCTTTAATAACAAAGAGAGCCAGAAACATAAAACAGCCACATCTTGGGCACAGGGTGGAATCCACCTCCCCAGTTCCTCAGACCAGCTGACCTCAGTTGTCAACTCCATTTAGCCCAAAATGACCTCAGCTAGTCTTCATTAAACCTTTCAGACAAGAAAGGGATGGACAAAGGGAAGCTGCCCAACAAGTCAAGCCCCACCTGTGCCATGGTAGTACCACCTCCCAGCTCACAGTATTGAAGTAAATCTACTAATATCTCACTTTTTGTCCTTTCCTACAGCTGGACCCTGCAGGTATTTTTTCAATAACTAAACTCCTCTCCATTGTTTCCATGGGTATTAATGACAGGGAGTAAAATGTTATACATTAACAACCTTTTTTCCTGAGGTCTTTGTCCACAGCATCTTAAAGTATTAGGCCATCAACCTGACAGTGATTTCCCTGTTTATGCAAAGCATTTACAGGGTACTTTTTAAATCAATGGCACTACAAGAAGGGGCAGGATTCAGACCACGGATCTTCAAGTTGCTAGGCAAAAGTTTTAAACCTGCAAAAAAAATCAGGGACATTATTTAACTAGTATATAGATATTCTTGACCTGTCTAATATATAGTTTTAATTTTAGCATTGCATAAAATAAGGGAAGCTGCATTTGTCTGCAAAGTCTAAATTGCACATTTCCACTTGGGCCTTGTGTATGCTGAGATGAGCTGGGTCAAGTGAGACCGAGACAATGTCACACATGGTAAATGCAAAGAAGAGCTGTTAATTTTGTGTGAATATGTGCTATTCCCAAAGCTACAAATTGGAAAAGAGGTATGAATGCTAATCCCTAGTTCTAAATATATATATAAAAATGCTAGCCTCTAACGCACGATCATACGGCTCATCACGACTGCACTTTCTTCTATTACTCGACTAGCTAGAGGTATGATTTTTATGCATTTCATTTGTCGGTATTTGCAGCACGAACAGGTATGTCACTCGAATAAAAACAGAAGAAGGACACCTTCCCACACCCAACCACAGAGTACCAAGGTCCACTGAGGTATAATACATACAACCTTGATTTCATATGGGACCGGGGTCGGCAATTCCCGGCCTCAGAATCTGCAAAGTGTGCTGTTTTTGCTCTGTCTCAGCTCTTAATTGCTCTTTGGAAGTAATTATTCGCAAGGTACATCACCTCACCTGGTCTTTCAGGTGTAAATCAGGTATTAATTAAAGTTTATTCAAAGCCCGTGGAACTGCTCTGTATTCAGGGCTTTGGTCCTTTATCTCTACAAAAGCATTTACAGGCATTTCTGCAGAGCAGCATTAAACCAAGAAAAGATTTATTTTTCTGGTTTCTAATAAATCAGGTCTCATTTTATGTTTATGTAACAATTTCCTAAAAAAAAAAAACAAAAAACAAAAACTTGTTTCCCATGTGATGCCTCTTTCTCTGCTTTTTGTGAAAAAATTGACATGTCGGTTTAACCCATCATCAACCACTCCCATCTTCACACCTCACCTCTTGCTTCCATTTTCAGTGCCCTGACACTTGGTAATTGAATAAATATTTCAGTGTGCATGAAGGGGAAAGTATTTAATGTGAAGATGCACTTGCCATTTTTCAGAATTGTACTGTTACATTAGTGCATTGAATATAGAAATGTCAGCTGGCTAGGCTGCCCTTTACCGCTGAGATTCCGAGCACAATTGGTGTCAGTCTGCATTTACGGAACCATTCCAGCTAGTAAGAGTGCTGAGTCAGGGTCACCACTGATAGGGAGCACAGTCACCAAAAGGAGGTGAAAGGGAGAAATGTGGCTGAAGTTGTATGTGCAATGTGCGTGTGCGTGTGTGTGTGTGTGTTTTGTTTCAGTTGCATGAGCACCACTGGAGTGTTTTGAACAGATGTTGTCTTATTTTTTTCTGAAACAAAACCAGTGGTGGTGGGGTTTATATCCTCCTGAGACCCAGCTAATAACTAAATAAACAAATATTTTTTTGGATGATTTGAGGATTTCTATCAAATTATCCAAACCCAACCCCAAATAATGTGTCATCATTTAAAAGTGTACAATTTTCTCTATAAGATGCCATAGGCTTAGCAACATTAGAGGTACTGTTTGGAAGATACAAAAAAGTATACAAATTTAAATACTTATATATATAGTTTATAAGTATACATAGTTTATATTATATAGTGTATATAGTATAAAATCTCTTGTCTATCATCCTGGGGCTGTGACCCCTAAGCTGGAGAAGGGGCTCCATCAGATCCCAGGTATGACAACATCAATCTCAGTTCAAGAGCAGAGTCGCAGCAAAAATATTGTGTCGTACCCTCAAAGTCCCAGGGCGAGTCTGAGGAAAGTTACCACCTACAGAGGAAAACTGGGTGAGCAAGGATTTATATATATATATATATATATATGCTTCTGAGGTCTTCAGAGGATATATAGACCATATTTCCAGACAATTTTTGGTCTAGGCAAGAACATTGCAGCACTTTTAATGATAATATTTTACATAAAGAAACATGTAGCCAGTATTTTATGGTGCAATTTTTGCCAACCCACCTAATATAAAGATGAGTACATTTAAGTAGTTGGTTTAACAATTTGCATGGACAGCATTTTCCTAGCCAAATTGGGTTATTTTCACTGATGCTATAAAAACTATGCAGGATATTTTTGTATAAAAAAATGAAGTATGAGGCATCCTTAATCCCTCTGAGAACAAAGTAAAATGTTCCATTATCATTTTGTAACATATCCTTTTCACATCTCCTAGAGAAAGAGGAGATGGTGTCAGCTGTTTTGCAGCACCAAAAAAATAGATGTCTGATGCAGACTTTGTTGGTTTCCAGCAGTGTGTATCTTTCACTGCAACAAATCTGAAAAGTGGAACTGACAGCATTTGAGCTGGAAGACCTGAACACCATCTAGCTTATGAAGCATATGCTGTATAAAGCTATACATTTACAGACCCAACTGACACAACTGTTAAAATTCCTCCTCTGTTGTACAAGAGCAGCTCCATCGCTGTGAACCGAAACCCTGTTCTACTGATGACACGTCCAGGTCCTTGGGGTCTGTACCTCCTAATTTATGCGGACTGCATCCTGCTGCAACAAGATGGTTATTTTTGTGTCACATGTGGTATTTAAAGAGACTTGTACTTGCATTGCTCTGACACAGCGAACATGGAACTTTAGAAAATTACAAAAAAATCTTTAATGCATTAAGACAGTCATTAAGAGCTGTAGGCCACTTACTGCTTGGAATAAAGACGAATTTTTTGATTCATTACTCTTCTTATTCATCTTTGCGATGAGTAATGACATTACAAGTGATGTGTCCCATCTCCAATCTTCCAGCTCTAAAAATCCTAATATAAGTGGCCGTTCCCACGAAGTTCTACTTTAGCAAGTGTGGGAAATTTACTTTTTTAAACCAGTGTGCTGTTGTTTAGTCTGTTTTGTCTCGCTTTGGAGAAAAGTGTCTGCTAGTTGAATGAATATCAATGTAAATGTAACAGTCTGGGATGGCAACTTGGACATGGAGTGACTAACGGTAGGTTGGACTCCAAAACCCAAGAGAAGAGTGTCTGACTCCCTTTCCTGTGGCTCTTTCTCAATTCTTGTGTGTCATGTTTCAACACCGAAGGGCAGATCTAAAGTTACCAGCAACTTAAGTAATGAGTAATAATAAGAGCGCAGAACAAAAATAATGAAGTTTCTCTGTTTCTGAGGCAGAACTAATTAAATGTAGGACTGCATGCACTACATGGCCAAAAGTATGTGGACACCTCTTCTAAATGAATGGGTTTGGCTATTTCAGCCACATCCATTACTAACAGGTGCATAAACTGACCCACACAGCCATGCAATCTCCTTAAATAAACATTTGCAGCAGAATGGGTCGTACCAAACAGCTCAGTGTGTTTCAACATGGCACTGTCATAAGACGCCACCTTTCTAATAAATAAGTTCATTAAAATTCTGTCCTGTTAGATCTGCTCCAGTCAACCATCAGCTTTGTTATTGTGAAATAGAAACGTCTCGACCAGGAAGTGGCAGGCCACATGAGCCCACAGAACGGGGCCACCGAGTGCTGAAGTATGTTGCTCGTACAAATAGTCTCTCCTCAGTTGCAATACTCACTGCCAAGTTCCAAACTGCCTCTGGAAGCAACATCATCACAAGAACTGTTTATTGTGAGCTCCATGAACTGGGTTTCTATGGCTGAGCAGCTTCTTACAAGTCCAAGATCACTATGCGCAATGCCAAGCATCAGCTGGGAGTGTTGTAAAGCACACCGCCCTTGGACTTTGGAGCAGTGGAAACAGATTCTCTGGAGGGATGAATCACACATCATCAGCTGGCAGTTTGATGGATGAATCTGGGTTTGATGGAAGCTAGGAGAAAACTGTCTGTCTGTCTGTCTGCATGCATAGGGTCAGCTGTAAAATTTGGTGGTGGAGGAATAATGTTTATGGTTTCATGGTTTGGGCCCCTTCGTTCCAGTGAAGAGAAACCTTAATGCTACAGCATATAATGACATTCTGGAGAATTGGGTGCTTCCAACACTGTGGCAACAGTTTGGGGAGGGAGATCCTTTTTTCTGTTTCACCAATGTACTGTCCCTGTGCACAAAGCAAAGTTCATAAAGCAATGGTTTACCAAGCCTGGTTTTGAAGAACTTGACTGGCCTGCAAAGAGCCCAGACGTGAACCCCAGCAAACACCTTTGGGATGAATTGGAGCACTGACTGTGAGCCAGACCCCATCACCCAACATCACTGCTTGACCTCACTGATGCTCTTGCGCCTGGAAGGGAGCAAAATCCCCATAGCCATGTTCAAAAACTTAGTGAAAAGCTTTCCAGAAGACTGGAGGCTTTTGTAGCAGCAAAGAGGAACCGATTGCACATGAATGCCTTTAGTTTTGAAATTAAATGTTCAACAAGCACATATGTGGGTGATGTTTCTGGGTCCACATACTTTTGCCCATGTAGCGTATGTCACTGAGGAAGGGCGGTAACTGTACTATGTTATCTAATGAAGGGTTAAAGGTGTAGGTTTTGAAGAGAAATACTATTGTGTTTAGTTATAGAATATTATATTTGCAATATTATGCTTAAATATTATGCAAGTCCCTGAAACAACGTAGAATCAACATTTTATGACTAAGGTGTGATGGGGAATGCCGAAGATGCACGCAGCGATCATCAGTTTATTAAATATATCTAACATTTCAAAATGAATGGTGTTCTGCATGTTTAACACAAAGGTATTGCCTTCCTGGTTGTATGTTCAAACTCAGTTCTGTAATAGGACCACCCTGAACATCTCTTACCTGAAAATATATAAGCCTGAGGAAACACACAGGATTTTATCACAGTTTTTGTTCTCCGCAGGCCTTGTGTTCTGTATTACTTTACTGTAGACAATAAAAAGATAACTTAGAAATTACAGTTCAAGTACTTTATCGAAAAGACATAAGACCCTGGGCCAGAAAAACCCTACAGTTAACAAAATGTTCAGCTTCAATTGCAACATTTTTCAGTTTACAGTTTATAATGCATTTTTAAGTATGCTTTCGGTTACGTGAACCATTAATGATGCCGGCCGCTGCTGTACCTTTTATCTGTGAAAGACCTGTGAATCCATCCGGAGGATGGAAGCAGCTTTTCATCAACCGGTGCAACAACCGCAATCCAATTAAACTAAATAATGACGAAGTAAATAATAAAACAGTGCAAGTCGATACTGATATACAACCAATGAACTGGAGTCATCTTAATTAATTTGCCGTTTGCACGTCGATTTGTGAGCGCGGCCTTTTCGTGGCACACCCACAAAATTCCAACATGTTTTTCAGGCACGGTTAAAGAACACTATTGGCTTCTATGGCGTATCAGTAGCCTTCACAGGGGATCAGGAGAAATCCTTGGGGAATATCCTCCTTGGGAAGTTCCCACAGACAGCGATATGTGTCAGGACCGGTCGAAAGACTGAAGCTCCTCGCAGGTCTTAGCCATACGAATCAGACTAAACTATGCCATCTGACTGATGGGGAGTATTAGCTGTGCTGACTCATGACCCTTTTATTGTAGGAGAAACAGCGAGGAGGATATATACTTGCATACAGAACTCAGTGTGGGAGAAATCCCCTCCAGGGAAATTTCACAGGTAAACCCCTTGTCTAAAGGCAAGGTTTTGGCTGTTTCTATTTTTTTTTTCCTTTTAACATGCACTCCTTAGCATATGGAGTTTACTCCCAACAGTGTGCCTTGTCTCACTCAGCTTTGGTTACACGCTGTCACCACAGCTGAAAGAACATTGTGTTTTTCACTATCAGTTCTGGGGACCCGTGGGGCTCCGCGGTTTTGTTACAGCCTCACGCAAACACACCTGATTCAACCCGTCATCTCAACATCAGGCCCGTGGCTGGCTGGAAGAGGTGCGCCAGGACTGGGCTCAAACAAAAACGTGCCGTCTCCAGGGTCGCCGTGACTGGAATTTAAAAAGAAAAAAAAAAACAATGCCATGCAAGTCACAGTGATCATGACCTTAGTGTTAGAAAAAAGTTTTTAAACATATTATTTCTAAGGGTTTTTTGTAGTAAAAGAAGAATAAAAGAAAAATCAAAGGTAGAAGAAAAGATTTCTACTGTGATTTCAGAGTGTGTATGAGCCATAGGTGAAGCGACCTGTGCCTCCAAGGATGTCCGTAATATATTCCACTACTGCACTCCAACAACCTAACTACGGGCTTCTGGAATCACGGACTTTCATGCACAGAACAGTATGTGTGAGTTAAAAAAAGGTTAATAAATAAATGAACAGTGAAGCTGTGGGAATTAAATCCTCCTCATGTATTTGCAGTCTTTAAAATCAGGGTCCTTGAAACTAAATATATGTATTATTTCATATTAGAGATTTCCAGGTCACCCAGCAACATTCTGTTCCTTAAATATTAAAGAATTAAGGGAAGTGAGGTCCTTATAATTCAGCATTTCCAGTACAGGGAAGAACCTAATAGCTGAGACATGCATTGGACTGCAGCTGAACTTCTGATTTTCATTAACAGAGAGGCAACATAAATGGTAAAAAAGGCCCCCAGCATCAGAAGACACAATTTAAAAAATACACGGAGAGTTTACTAGCTTATCTAAGAAATATTGACATGTAAGTGCTGTCTTTCTTAGGCTTGAACATGCTGTTGACCCTGCTGCTCACCCTGACAGCTGAACATGAATAAAAGTGAAGTCTGTTGGACTGGTGCTGGGCCAAGGATGCCCATTCTGATGTGTCTGTCTAAGATCATGTGGAAAGACTAATGTGAGCACTGATGTCAAGGAACAGGATGAGTAACTTTCATTGGTCCCCTTTGGAAGTCAGGGGATCTCAAGGTCTTTGCTTGCCTTGGCAGGAGAATTAGTCCTACCTGCCTGCACTCTTTTCTGGCTTCAGGCCTCAGATATATAAGTGTTTACTGTTATTACATTCACGATAGTTGTCCAACACTTGTTTCCAGCTACCTTGCAACACAAATATGAGGTATTGCTCTAGGAAGTGAACCAACAACCTTCTGGCTATAAGACCATGTTTGTAACTGCCATGCTACCTATTGCCCTTCTACCCAGCTGTTACAGTCCCTGTCATTTGACTCTATGGTTACTTAATGGAGCTCATCCACTGTCAACAGATGATATGCCACCGAGGTCACGCTTTTCAAGGTTACGTCCACATTAAGTGTTATGAACAGTCTCTGGTGCAGTAAAGCCAACGGGCTCTGGGTCATGGATATCATGGGTCATCATTCTCTCATCATTTTCCCCTTCAAGAGCACATTCATAATTAAAGAGAGTTTGCAGCATGAGAACAAAGTGTGGATTAGCACAGTAGGGCGACAAATGACAGCGGCTAAAGTAGCAGCCAACACAGCAGCCTCTGGGTTGTAGTTGCATGTTTCTATGAATTCTTCCTCAAACGGAATAAATTCGCACAAAGTAAACACAAAGCAAAGCAATCTGTAGGCAACACAGGTAAAGGACAGATGGAAGAAAAACACCTTAGAGGGGTACACTGCCTCTCCATTTGGCAGCTGGAAATACTGAAGGTGTCTTTGAAAAAAAATGAGGAAGGGAAAAAGAAAAACAATTGTGAGCATGATGGCAAAAAAGACGCGCGAAATCTATTCCATAAGCAAGGGAGTTGTGAGCTGCTTTAGGGTCCAGGAGCAGGAGAGGAGAGCAACGTGCCTGGCAGACTAGGCTCATGCTCTGTGACAAAGGCTGGGGAGTGATTCTGAGGAATGGGTCCTGCAGGCACACGCAGATGGGTACTGACCCTGTCTATCAGGTGGTCTCCAGAACACAGTAAGAAGATGCATCTTAAGGAGTGTCATGGATTGAGATGCTATTACAATTAATGGGAGAGTGTGGTTCTCAGAGCCAGCTACTGGGGAAAAGACAGCAGCTGTGGAATTACAATACACACAAAAGCAATATCACACACAAATCAACGTAATACACCGACACCTCAGTTAGCATTTTGGGTGCACTCTTGGGAACTGGAGCTTAATGAAACAGCCCTATAAGAGATATTAATACGTTATATTGCATAATTCATTCCTGAAAGCTACAAAATGGAACATACCTTTAATAACAGCTAACACAGAAAAGTTTATTTTATGGATAACACATTGAAAATGAACAAAATAATATATTTTGAAATTTTTGAAAGTAGGGTAAATCTCTGCATCAACAATGCTCAGTTTGTCTGTCTGTCTGTGTGTTTGATTATAATACACAGCTTTGTTCTCCATGTCATAGACTTTACATTTTCTGCACTGGTACTTCTCACCCTGGGGTTTTTGCTTAGTCCAATTTATGAAGGTCCAAAAAGACTACTTACTAGTTTAAAAATTTTAAATTGAGTCTCTGGTAAAGCTTGAAGAAGCAGGAATAGTGATGTCACATGCAGAGCATACACACACACACACACACACACACACACACACACACACAGTGATGCACATTCTCTCTCTCACACACACATACTTCAACAAGTTTAAATGTAATAAAGTTTGGTGATATATAATTTGTTTTAACTATCTGCAAGTCACTATGGACGGCACACACATTGCTGTCAGTGCCGTCCATGTGTTTCATCAAAGGAGCCAGTAGGTGTTATATGTGCACAAATGAAAACATGAAAATTAATAAAAATTAATAAGAAATTATACATGACAAACTCACACAGAGCACTGCGCACTTTAATGATGTTAGGGTAATAAAGTTATATATAGAAATATATATTTTATTTATGACAACAAAACTGACTGTTAGTGATGTCTGCAGCTGTGTTTTGCTCAAAATAGACAGCACACTGAATACTTTCTGGAATGGTCTCAGTTTACGCCTGCATCATTCTCGGCATGGTTGCTTACTGCTTGCACTTTGACAATTCAAACTTCATAACCAGTAAAAATATCAAAAAGAGATTTCACCACTGAACGTCTTTTGAAATTTTGAACGTTAGAATGGTCACACGACCCACTTTCCATTTGTTTTGAGTTCAAGGTGGCCGCCTTCAAGATGGTGGATGGGTGTTCACACGTACCTTACAGATACACCCGTTGGTCTCGTGCAAAGTGGTATTGCTAGATAAATCATCTTAAAATATTTGGTTGTTTCTGTACTTTTGAACTTATTATTATTGAAGTTGTTATTACTTTTTTGCCTTTCTGCTGCTAAACTTTATGTACCCAGACAGTGATGGTTAATTCTGCAACTAATTATTATAAATTACTCAAAAGGACTAAAATAAAAGAGTGCTACTGTGAAACAGAACTGTAGGAGGGAGCAATAATCCAGGTATTACTGTACAAGGTAAATACTGGAGAGAAATCAAAATATGAAAATTGCAAGGATAAGTTTTAGTACTTTAAGCGCACCTCATACTTTGTGTTTATCACAAGCACAGTTAAAATTGGTCAAGTAATTATATTTTCTACAACACTGTATGGATGTAGGAGCTAGACATGAAGAAGCAGGACAGGAAGAACACAGACTTGATTCAAAGGTGATGCTCAAGGAGACTTTTAAAGTTACATGACAGCCGGTGAAGCAAACAGAAAGAAGCAAATGCATCTTCAGTCAGCTCGAGTTTGAACTCTCAGTGGAAGGTTATCATAGTTTGGACCCATACTGCACAGATTGAAAAGACTGCAATGCTTGGAGAAAAAGAAGAAGAGGACAACCAGGATCCAGATGGATAGACTCAGATGCAACAATGGAGATACCCCTCTCCAGGAAAAAAGTGTAAAACACCACATTCTGGAAGCACTCCATGTGGTCACTAAGCATTTTTGTTGACTCAAGGACACTTAACAACAATATGGTATCCATCCATCCATTATACTGAATCATTTGCCCATGTTAGGGTCACGGCAGCCCGGAGCTTCTCCCACAACCATTGAATATGTGCTATGAGATTCCATTCTGGATAGGAGGCAAGTTCATTGTAGGCAATATAACATTTACTTAAATAATCTCAGCAGGACTGACCAATAACGGATGTTTATTGTACATTTCTGTGTTCAGCAGGAGTTTTTCTTTCTCATTTTCACTGCCATATTGCAGCACATTGACAGTGCCATGCAAGGCTTTAGTGACATGTGCAGAGATTTTGTCTAACCTAATGCAGAAGAAGGTTTCACACTGTGTGAGCATTAACATCAGGTGATACTGTCAAACGCTAAAAGTCAGGATCAAGGTGAGAGGTTATTTCCTCAAAGTCTTTTCTCACCTTTTTTCATTAGTCGCTACAAAAAAAGACTTCAGCAACCAATCTGGCAACACAAACTGCCATCTGTCTTCATAAAATGACTTTGACAAAGTGCAGCAGAGCTCAGTTTTTCCCATCATTCCCAAATTACATTTAAACCAAGTTAGATTATGCTCATTTTTTTCTTTCTACTAATTCTTATGCATCCATATGTTAAGGGCAAGAAGAAACTCCAGTGGTCATTGTTGCAATTGGTTTAGTTCACACATTATTTTTATTTGCAAAACAAATTTCAAGTTGTAATAGCCACACTTCTATATTTATAAATCATAACATTTCCATTAAGACTAATGCCAGGTAAAAAATAAGGAATGCAGAGTAAATGTTACTTGAGTAACGAATAAGGTGTTTAAGAAAACAAGTAATGAATAAGGAGTTTAAGATAACATGCTTAGAATACTTTGAATTTTCCATCATTCTACACATTGTAAGTGATTATGAGACACTGGAAAATCAGACGTAAGCCTAAATATAAGAAAATACAGGAATGTAATACAAGAGCAGCACAGTAGGTGATGAAGGTGACTCGCAGTGCCTGAGCTGCACATTTGGGTACAGGTTTGAATCCAGTCGAAGGTGAGAGGAGTTCACATGTCCACCCTATTTTGCAACCCAAAGACGTGTGTTGAATGATAAACCACGTCTGTAGCCTCCCGCACCATGAACAAGCCACCGTGAATTGGTGTCAGCTTGACAGCACTTACTTTCCCCTAGTACATGTTATCATACCTCTAGGTATCACCTTTGTCTTTCATACAAAAAAACAGTGCTGCCAAACTGAAGTTCTGCAACATTTCATGAGTGTTTGACAAATTTAAATCTATTCAAAAATGTCTTAAATGACATATGAGAAATATTTGCTTATATGCTTATATGAATAGGCCTTTTTAAGTCTTATTTTCCTACATGCTCAGTATCTGTTAAATGTTAATGGTCAAATAATGTGTTTTTTTTATTGTTAATATTTTGCAGATTCAATAGTTTATGGGATATCACCTTACTCAGAGCATGCTTCCTATTTGGAAGTTAAAGTATTTTATTTTCTACCTGTCTGTAACCCACTTGACAGATTAGAAGACAACACCCCCCCAGCCCCCAAACTGGAGGGAAGATGACAGGGTGAAGGTTATATTATCGCCAGGGGAGAGAGGGTGACATTTAAATGATGTCCCACGACAAGCAATGCATAGGGTTATAGGCCGACTTTAGTTCGCTGTGAACATAGAGGGCAATACCAATGTAAGGCTGGCAATGAGGGACGGCAGGAGAACCCCTGCTGCTAGTCCTGCGAGCCTGGCCGCTGACGCCCGTGGAACTCAGTTTACTGGCAGTTTGTATTGTAGATATACGGCAAGGCTGTTTTCTCCAGGGTCTGTCTTGCTTTGTTTTGTAGCAGCTACATATTTGTCATTTCTCTGAGGGGTCTCAACGGGGGTGGCATTTATTCACAAGTCTGCCCAAGGCCACGATTCAATCCAGCCATAATGGCATTTTAATTGCAATCATTTCTCTGATGTAAAGTGGAAAAAAAGAGACAAAAACAAGTGACTGTAGCTTCAACTCAACATTATTTCAGCATTAAATAAAAATAATTCATAAAAGAAGTTCTCTGCATTATTGCCACCATTAAACGATGTTATATTGCCTCAATACTGTTTGCATGCTTTGACCCCTCTGGGTGAAACTACAGCGAGAAACTGTTCATAAATATTTCTGGTTCATTACAAGTGTAATGAACAGCCACACTCATCTGGACTGATCATTACTGGAATCAGTGAAGATTTTTAAAAAAGCCGTTTTTTGAAGGAGGGTGGCAAAGGCAATAGATATGGATGTACAAACATATAAACATACACTTTTAACTTCTTGCCAAAAAATTGAAATATGTGTAACGTAATGTTTTTTTTTTAAATCATTTGAAGATAATATTTCATTATTTACCTGTTAATGTCTTCCAGTTCTAACAACTAACATTGATCTGAAGTACTGAAGACTAGCACAGCTGACCTGCATTTGCTTTATTGATATTCCACATAGGTCAGTGGTGTCAAGTCATAATAATAATAATAATAATAGTAATAATAATAATAGTAATAATAATAAACACCCACTGTGTGATTTTTCTAAACTCTTTCTTTCTCTCTTGGTCTTACTCTGGTATCTGACTGTTGTCTTATTTTTTCCTTACTGGAATAAGCATTTCTTTTGATATATGGTGCTAAAACATCGGAATAATATTATTCAGACACTTTTTCAATATTTTGTGTAATTAAAGGTCAGGTGAGCATCATTCCCTGAAAGCTGTCAAGATTTGCAGAAGTCACTGTAGAACTGGGAGGCAGAATGTCCTTGGGCAGTTTAGCACCCAAGAACAGCATGGGGAATGGGGAAACACTATTCCGTAAGAGAAAAACCTTAATAAAAAAGATTTCTTTTACATTTAAACATTGCCGTTCATTTTCTCATTTACATGTATTACTAAATTTCAGTGGGCAAAATCTTCAATGCGTTCCACGGGCTAGTTCAAAATAGTGACATTTGAAGCTGCCACAGTAAGAAATGCTTTTATCATTATTTATTTCAAGAGTGTATTATTCCAAGTAATGTATGGCAGATATATATTTTGTGCAGTTGTGAACAGATTAAAAAAATTCCCTGTTATAATAATTTTTGTTGCGCGGTTTAAGTGCCATTCAACAACGTATCACATATTTCAACAACATGACATGGCATCTCTTTCATTTGATTAAGTAGAATTCGACACGTAACACAGTGGTTCCACTCAAGAGGCCCAGATTCAAACCCTCCTCCTGCTGTAGTACCCTCGGGCGTGGCACTTATCCCGAATTGCTCTGGTAAAAATTAGTCAGCTCTTTAAATTGATAAAATCATTGTAAGCAGCTTACAATACATTAATAACACTGTGATTCACTTTGGAGAAATATGTCAAGGAAATGCATAAATAGTAATAATAAATTTGGGTATAGCAGTTCACCTTTTTGTGTAACAAGGCATGAGAATGAATGGTATATTATTATAGCAATTCTCAGTGACAGTAAACTTACTAATATTTGCAGTGCAGTTATATTTAGGACTCAACTACTCATTTTGTATAGGACAACTTTCACTGCACAGCTTGTCTAGATTTAAAGCTGCTCCACGGGTCCATAAACTTGTGACTGTACTTTCATGTTAAAGGATGAAATCGGTAGTTAAAAGGGGGAACTATTATTCAAGATTATGTGTGAATATTTACATATGATAATAATTACAGTGAGCATAAACTATCCTTAATATATACAGATGGGCTAAGTTGGTTCCATGGGGGTCAGGGCCCCTCTAGGCTAATGGGCCTCAGGAGAAGAAGAAATGTGGCATGAGCTGTGACCCCCCCACCGTACCCCTCCATGCTGCTGTGCAGTCACTCCAGGTGGTAATTGCCTCTGGGAATGGGCACGCTGTCAGGAAACCAGTTGTCCAACTACAGCATTAAATCCACCCCCCCAAACATTCAGTCTTTTCTTTGACACAGCTCATGATTCATTCTTTTAGATCCTTTTTTTTCTCTCAGATATGACTGGAATACATAGTTCGTCCATTCAACCTTGGGCACTTTATGCCTTTTGCCATGCCAGCAGCATCAGTGAAGGTAACTATGCTGATCATGTAATATGCAACAGTCGAATACCGATGACAATAAAAATCAGAATGCAGTTACTGTTGCGTTGTCGCCCAGTGATGTGGTAGTTTTGCTACAAAGTGTGAAAATTTAACAGCATGTAAATGTAAGATTAAAAATGGTAATGTGGATTTCGTCTGGTGTGGGGAACTGACGGCAGGGAAATACAAGGAAACAACAGTGATCGAGGAATTGGAAAAAAAACTGGACGATAATATGGTATCTCGGAAAGAAAACGCAAAGCGTCGTCGGAACGTCTGTCGTGGAATTTGATTAACGGAGGAATCATTACGTGCAGGTGAAACAAGTGATGAAAGAACGAAGAGATGTCCTCGGCGAGCCCACTTTAAAGAGGGATGACTGCTGGCCCTTTCTGAGAATCAGATCTCTAGGCTACACCAACACAGCCTTTTGTGGCAGACACTTCTTACGCTCTCAAGTTTAGACTCGGCTGTGGATCTCAGTCGGTTATCATGGTGACACGCTTCTTATTTCACACTAGAACGACAGCAGAAATGCTTTAGGCTTCCACAGACCTTAAGATTAAAGTTAGCCTTTCTGGGAAAGGTTACTCTAAAAAAAAAAAAAAAAAAAACGTCATAGCCCATATAGGAGAGTGTGATGAGATCGTTTATTATCTTGCTCTCTTTTTCCTATTTTGCCAGGGTCAGAGACCGCCTCACGAAATCACTTTCTCTTCTCTCACATCTCATTTATTTGATTTGACCATTAATTCCTCTGAGTGAAAACAGAAACTCTGCCTTTTTGAATTACTGGAACATGAAATGTAATGCATATAAAATAATGTGAAACACCTACACTGCGACTAGGTCAGTGAATATAAGAGTGTTTCCAAACGTTCCCTTTTACAAATACATGTGATACATATAAATTAAACTTGACAGGGTTTTTTTTTCCTAACTATTGGCTCTTGGTGCCAGACTAATGTGCAAACGGTGCATTGTTTGTAAATTCCCCAATTACCATTACTCAAAAGCTGCTAAAAAAGTGTTTTTCTGAAAAAAAGCTGCCATCTTGTCCTTCAGCACAGGATTGGTGTAAAGATGTCAGATCCTATTGTTCTGTGCACCGTATTCGGCGTACACTTGAGCCACGGTAATTCCTCTTTTTCCTATTGACAGGTAAATACAAACGGTTTCTTTTTCAATTTTTACTGCATTGCATTATGATGAGTTGAGTTATTCACTTGGTTTTATTTATTTTTTTTCTTTCAGCTTTTATTGGGTGTGCCTTTTCATATAAGTACAAAGAAAACACTGATAACAGACAGAACAAGCAAATACATTCATAGCCGTGCTGAAACAACCGGATGCTTATTTAGCTGCAATTGTTTTCTTGCTTATTGTATGCCGGTGTGATGGTAGAAATATACAAAAAATGATTTTGTAAAGCGTGACAGCGCAAGAATTTTGATTATGGTTGTGCTGTGCAACATCTTCCTGTGCCACCATCATACTACCGTCGGTATGTCGGCTGTACTAAATAAGGGGTGACCTACGTCAAGCTCTGAAATTATCTGCGCATGCCTTCAAACCCAAAGCTAACAAGATACATTTATTTTGATTCCCCTCCGGAAATGATAATGGTTTGCAAATATTTGTGCAAATGATTGATTTGCCATTTGCGATTAAATTGTGTTGCCATTTGCAGTGTATTCAGCTGACATTCTTGATAATGCAAGACGATCTGCTTGAAAAGATGCAAAAGTTGTTTATTGCATATTGTTAGGGGAAGTAGTGATGACGCAGTCGTATAATGTGACACAGCAGCGTCGATTTAAGAACCAATACTGGAGTGCAACCTTAAAACGGATTTTCTCGAGTATGAAGTATTGTTAATACTTTTGCCTCTTGGCGTCATCATCACAGACAGCGATGCTGACAGTGGACGGGCAGCCAACAGTACCTTCAGAGTTGGCAATATGGCAAACACACATTTGCCATTAATGAAACACAAACACAAAAGTATTGTATCTCAGATGCTTTTGTATTTAAACGCCCCCCCCCCACACACACACACAAAATTTATTTAGCTCTTTAATGTATCTAGTTTATTGTTCTTCGTTTTTTGGTGAAAGTCTTGTGGCTTGTAGGAGTCCCTTGAGGGGGTCGCTCCTCCAGTGTCAGATGAGCGAATGTGAGAAATCTGTGAAAAGTAACCGCACTGAGCAGTGTGTCTGGCAATTGTAATTTTCGTCATGAAAATGAGTTTTAGAGGCTTGTTTTGTGAAACTTTTTGTTTATGTGCAGTGATTCAGCTCCCGTCTCTCAGCACGGCCCATCCTCTGCTTGTTTCAGCTCAGTGGCGTTATTGTGCGCCTCCAAATTGCTAATCGTGGCTGACATGGTACCATCAGCAAAAGCCTTGTCACAGACCACTTTGTACAAATCTCAGGAGGCTTCAGGACTTAACTGCCTTTCTGAGAAATCGGACTCTGGAGGACGTCTCTGGAAAGTGCGCGTGCTTTTCAGGTAGCACCTCTGCAAAGGAACCAGCCGTGGGCAACAACTGTGTGAAAAGAAAGAATCAAGATAATGGATTTAATGTTGTTAGAACTTTTTGTTCGGCTCCCTGTCTGAACTGTCATTGGCTGACACTGAATATATCCTAAACTGACAAAAAACATAAACAGAAGACCCCTTCGAGCATTACCTGAGAAATCACAAGCCGCTTTTGAAATGCAGGAGCAAAAATTATACGGGTCTTGCCAGGGGAATAAGGCAGCTACACTGAACTTGCATCAGGTGGACAGATAACACTGAGAGAAAACAACATCTCACCCCACAGAGAAACAAAAACTCTTTGCACTTCACAAGTAGCAGCTTTTAAGGACATTAAAAGGCATCGGAAGATGAAAGCTCTGTGATTCATAATAGTCTTCCAAGGTGTAATGAGCAGATGAGTTTGTTTTCCGTGAGTCTTTATTATTCCAAATACTTGTAACATCTCTGGATTTTAAATTTTTTTAGACCACTGAACTTTCTTTAAACCTCCATCAAGACATCATACTCAGGCATAATTCAAGTGAATGACATCGTAAACATTACAGCATATTTGCTCCTAAATGTAAATAATTTGATGACAGTGCAAAGACTTTTCACACCATCGCACCAAATTTGCGTTGTTTTTTTACATCTTGGGCTTCTAAAAGTGGAATGAATTGTGCAAATGTTTTTCCCTGTGGGAAACATGTGGTGCAGTAGTGTAGGCTTCCGCCTTGCAGTCAGCAGCTTCTGGGTTTGAATTCCAATTCCACTGTAATAGGTACTTGTGCAGGTTTACTATGGTGTAATCCCCCGACGTATAAAATGATGCAGTAGATCATCTAACAGTGCCAGTGCCTTTGCGCAAAGGTGTCAACTCAATAAAGATTAAGAATGTGAAACTTCTAGCAATTATTTGTTACTGAGAAACATACCAAAATTTGCAACAAGAGAAATAAAAGCGGGTCTAATGGATTTGACTGTGGCGGTGACTGTCCTTAGATGAGACGGATTAAGGATTGACAAGAAAAAATATAACATATGTATTGGACTGTTCGCCAGAAACAGGATGCTGTCTTTCCACAAAATGGGTAAAGCGGTTTCGTTCATTCTGATCCGTGCCCAACGATCTGACAGAGAGCACTACGAAGTGAGAAAATTGACAATGTAAAATGCCACTTTGGTTTTTGCATAATTCATTTTTCACACAGTCCAGGGTGTGCAAAGAGTGATGAAATCAGGTTTTTTCATAATTGAAACAACCCGTTTACATATACAATGGTCAGACAGATCGAGAGCCAGACGGGTTTTCTGAATGCTCCCAATTAAGAAGCACCTAAATAAAACCTTTCAGAATGGAGGTCGGAGGTAATGAAACCCCGAAAATTGTTTTCCAGCCGAGACATTCAACAAAGAAACGTGAGAAATAACCTAAAAGGGTACAGTAATCATAAATTATGATTTATAAGACGCAAGAAAATGGACATTTATTTAAAAGAAAACGACTCGGCTTCAATTGTTGCAGCGCGGTGGCTGGAGGAGGGAGCTGAAGCGCTCAGTAATTTGCAGCTTCCCCAGGAACGTACCCACATTTTCGGTGTAACCATTTCAGTCGTCTTTCTCACATCAAATCACACCTCATAAAACAAAATTCAAATATTCCTGCATTGCGTTCCCTGTGTTTAGCTACAAAATAGACTTTGCTGAACACAGGTAGAAAAAAATCACGCAGAATGGCAGCAATACGATACCAAAAAACTGCTCAACTGAACTTGTTGTCCGACAGTTTCAGAGACCAGTTAAGAAGTGCTCCGTTATTCTCTCAAAAAGACTCCATGAATGGGAAGAACTTGACCCACAGTAAAACACAAATCTACGAGAGCCCAAAGAATCTAGAAGATGGAGAAATAGTTTAATAAAGATCAGCACCGCTAACTATGGCATTATTCACAACCTTGCCAACCTAAGTCGGTATCCATATAAGGGACCGAAGCCCATCACACTTTGGTTATTATACTTTCAGGACTGTTTAACTGTGGACTTGGAAGGATCCACCTTTGTGGTCGATGTCAAAAGACAACGGCTGAATGCTGAACGTTCTGAATGACGGCATATCAGCGAAGAAATCGGAATGCGAGCAACCTGCTTTTCCAAAAAAAAACTTGGAAAAAAAAAAAGGTGCTAAGTGCTAAATTTAAAGTGTATGAGATCACTTTACTGTCTCAGACTACATACAGATGAAAGCTTTATGTCAGTATGAGGCCTTCCTTCTCCTTATTAACTATCTTCATAGCAACTCCGGTCAAAAACTGGGGGCATTGGTACCGGTGGTTTGAAGGGGAAACTGATGTGTTAGCAGCACTAACATATATTATACATCAGAGCGTATCGACACATTTGTCATTCTGATTTAGCCCCTCGTGGCTGTCTGGAATTCCTGCATTCCGAGCCATAATTGGTAGGAACGTGAAGCAGTTTAGCATATCGTCACGGTGAGGCACAGCATTTGAGCACATTAAGGAACAGGGTGCCTGCAGGTCTCCAAAGAGACGGCACAGGGTGCAGAACTAAGATGAACAACCAACGCTGGGATGCTGGCATGACAAATGGTGCTCGCAATCAGATGCATATTTCAGACAGAGCAGCGGAACCGCAGAAACAGGGAGAAAAGGGTAACAAACTGTTTTAGATTCATAAATCACGGGATACCTGCATCTCAGAAACTTGCCCCCCAGTTTTTAAATCAAACAAGGATTTGTGCACATGGCTTTTCTTTAGCAAAAAAAAAAAAAAAAAGTTGATTAATCCAGATAGAAAAAACAAGTAAAACTGATGTAACCCTGTGGAGGAGGGAGTTCCTTTCCTGATGCCTAACAGCAAGAGCACGTGGTACATGGGTGATATAAGAAATATTTCATTATTTTTTCAAGATTTATGAAAGCGGAGTAATTTAAAAATAAATTGATTTTAAAAAACGACATATATACAGCCCTGGAAACATTGCAGTAGCATGATTCTCATGATAATTTTGTGTTTGGATATATATTTTTGTATTTTAAATATATGTCACATGTTTGTCCAAGTCAGGGTTCTGGTGGCCCATAAGGGTATCCCAGAAGCACAAGGCTGTATGCTAATTAGGGTACAACAAAATGCCTAACGGAATGCTGCATTATAATAAGAAAAACATTTTATTTGTCTAGCAAACAATAGCTCCAGATTTGAACAGCAGTATGAATAAGGAAAAATGTCAGTCTGCAGATGTACCAGATGTTTTCTTTTCCAGAACCAAGCAGATTCTTGTATTCCATTACACTCAGTGCTTCCGTATTGTCACATTCATCTTCTCTTAGCACTTTAACACCTCTACTGAGACAACAGGAGACAGATTATTGTGGAGATTAAAAATACAGGTATAACTCTCTTAACTCTCACTACCCAAATATTTGCTGTAAAGAACTGCAAAAGTTTATACCCGCGATTCACTATCCACATCCAAAAACCCAGTGTAACAAATCCATGTCCAGAAAAAAATTCTAATCGTGGATTAGCAAAAATGTAAAATGCGTGTCTGGGTGAGATGAAATAGAAGATGAAAGTACTCCTTTAAGAGAGTGGGGCATTATGAAGCGAATGCAATTCCAGAGGCATGTCAGTTGGCTACTTTGCTTTTGTTACTTAACTGAATAAATGGGAGGCAGTGGTAACATTTGCATGGATGGTGTTTCTGATATATGTAGGCCCCAGAGTAGAACTAAAACGTTGGGGGTTTCAGTGCAAAACTGCTGTGAAATTTCTGACATTCGGAAGTAGCCTGGGAAAGAAACAAGAATACGCTGCAGTCGTATCTCTGCTGTTCTCCCTATAGGATTGCATCTCGCGCTTTTGTTGTTTAAATGTGCATTATTGCTTCTTCTTCCGCACATTATCAAGCAAAAATGTCTTCTAAGTGGAAAAGCACATTATCTTCCTATTTAAAATAATGGAATATAGGCTCCTGCAATCCAAAAATTCACTATCAGACATAGTTTCAGGAACACATTATATTTTTTTAATGAAGGATGACTGTATTTGATGTACAATATACTGACTTCACTTTAAAACCAAAAAATGGAGTTGTAGTTTGGCTCTTGCTTACTGCTTGGCATGTTTTGAAGTTCAGTCCCCAGTAACTATTACAAAACTGCAGCTGACTTACAAAAGATGACTGTTATTCAGCGGTGAAAGCGATCGTCAGGAGATTGTTCTTCATGTGACAGAAGTAGGACAAGTTAATCCTTTCTGATCGCGTACTCCCCAAATTTTGCCCCTTGTGAGCTTTGGATAATAGGCAATCTTTTCCCCAATGTTGATAACCTACATGTTCTGCTGGATCTGGAGCTGATTACTCTCCTTGTAATGATCAACTTGTTTTTTTTACCTCAACCATAGAAAGCAGTTCACAGATGATCTGTCTCTGTTAAGGAGCTGCTAAGCAGAAGGGTCACATGACTCCTTTACATTCAAAGTTAAACACATCAACAGTAAGGTTACTGTCATTAGAATTACATTTGGGGTCAATCTGGCCTCTATGACTCAAGAATGATGCTTTCATATGAAAAAAATCAAATTGCCATACTCAGCTGAAATGTCACAGTACTGCGAAAAAGGTTCAGATAGACATGTTGTGTTGTGGTTGTGCTTCATCATTTTCCCCATTTATGTTTAATGACTTTTATTTTTAACATTAAAGCTGTTATGATCACAAATATGTATCTGTTCTTTACATTTTTACTGTTAAAGTTTTTGTTCTTGACTGTGTAATTGTCCCCTATTTATGCTTTCACTAGTACTCATCTGCCTGGTATTCATTTATCTTGAACAGTTTTACTCTGGATGAGATGACACTAGATCAACTGGATCTTTGTTTGCGTTGCTGTCAACCAGTTCTGAAGAACAACAACTACAAGCTGTATCCTGACATTTAATTTTGTAATGTGAAACAAGTATAACTGTCAAGTCTGCAGTGTTCACTGCTGGGCTACAGTTTCCTCCAGCTTATTTACCAGGAGTAACTCACAAGTATTGTGTTTGTTCTCATGAGTTTTACCTGGAAAAATGATGCAAATGTGGAGCTTTTTAGTTCACTTGGAACTAGGATGTGTGACAATAGCTTAGTCACAGGATTCAGTGGTTACGTCAGGGGCCGGCCGTGCAATGGCAGATGGCTTTTTTGGGATCAGAGCAGAATGAGAAGTATGAAAGTGTGCTATTCAGCTGAAAAAAAAGCTAAGCATCACAAACACATTCCTAGGCCTGGTTGGTTTCTTTGGTTTTTTGATTGCATTGTTATCAACCAAGGTCATGAAACAGGTTGATGTTCCACTTTGTAGGCAGAATGTTAGAGGACTTCAGCTGTGTGCACTTCTGGCCACACTGTGGTCTCCTTAACAGATGCGAGAAAAACAAAAAAAACTGTGAACCTTTTAGATATATTTGAATTTTTGCAGGAATGGCTGCAAAAATGTGGTGTTATCTTCCTTTGTCATACTAATTATGATATTAACAAAACACACCACTTTTTGCACACAAATGGTTTGAAAAGTCAGAAAAACAAATGGATTCCAATATTTAGCTACCAATGGCAATATCCCCAACCAAACACTTTCTGTAGCTCCTATTTCCACCTGTGCAGCAGTAACAAGGTACTGTGGCCTTTCTCTACACAAAAGTGTTTTAGTTCATGTATATTTTTGGAATGTCTTGCTTGAACTGTCTGTTTAAAATCCCACTAAAGTATTTCAATGGGATTGAGGTCAGGACTCAAACTTGCTCATTCTAAAATATAGATTTTATTCTCTTGGATTCACTATGGTGTTGATTTACTCCTGCTCTTTGCTCTTTGTTATGATGTATTGCACAACTTCTTTTGAGTTTTACATCACAAATGTACAATTTCCTGACACAACCTGAAATTCATTGATCCCTCAATATCCCTGAGGTGACAGAACAGCCCCACACCACTCTACTCCCTCCACTTTGCTGCACAGTTGGGAGATCTTAATGTTATAATGCAATGTTTCTTTTTTTTTCTTCTCAAACCACGCTGCGCACATTTACCGGAACATTCAACTTTTGTCTCTCCTGTCCACAAAAATACTGCTCCAGTAGTGCTTTGCAACATTCTGGCTGTTTTTAGCAAATTTGAGACAAGTGGTGATGTTTTTTTTTTTTTTGGAGAGCACTAGTTTCTTCTGTAGTTTCTCCCCTATAGACATGACTCTGACAGTACAGTCATAAACACAGACAGTATGAAGTAGAAGATATGCTTCCAGATTGTTGGCTGTCACCCAGCCATTGTCTCTTGTCTGATAATTGTACAGTTGAAGTAGACTGATTTATTATTTTCATTATTTTAAATTTTAAAGATTTTTAATATTTTTTAAAACAGATCTATTTTAATCGCTTACATCTTTTCACTTTTTCTGTTTCCCATTTCAAATTTTCTATACTTTACATTTTCCTTTCTTTCCCCTTCATTTTCTATACGTGCAGTTTCGTCACAAGACACAGTCACATTTCTATTTGTGGAGGTGAAAGAGAAAATTAACAAGAAATGAATTATTAGCAAGCCCCAAATATCTAATAAACTATTTTGCTATGAAACAGGAACAATTATTGCTCCTTTATTTTTCTTCCATTTCACTCCTAGACGTGCCAGTTGTAGCATAAATTGAAATGAAAGCAACCCTCAGTGCAGCATAAAGCGCAGATGAAGGATGTTTTTAAAATGGTTTGTGTTTTTGAGTGATTAAACAAATTAGTCAAAAATATTAAAATATTCCTTAATAGAGGAAAAATGCCGCCAAACGTTCAAAAAAGATCTCACTTGCTCACACACACACACACACACACACACACACAAATTTCCAGGCTGTGACATCATTGAGTCTTATCCAGTTAGACTTTAAAATAAAAGTAAAAAGTAAACTTATAACAAAAAAGTGTTTGTACTTTTCTTAAAGTCATAAAACATTGTTAAATGCACTTAAAGACACATTTTGTGCCTTTTCTCCTGTCCAGCCTTGCCTGGACACTCTGCCCTGTCCTCAGTTAACAGGGCAGAATCACTCAAGGCACAGGTAAAAGTAATGATCCTGCCAAGACCGCCGTAAATTCAATTTATACATTCAGGGCCAGAGTGCTGATGGGGCCAAAGCATAATACATTTGACCTTTTCATGAAAGTTGAATTGTGTAATTTGACATTTTGAGGTTATTGCACATAGTGCACTGTAACACACATTGTAATTCTCAGTATTTACCATTCATGATACATTAGCCTTGTTTAAGTAACACCTTCCCACAAACCACGTTAACAAAACCGCTATATTATGCATAATGATGACACTAAAATGATATTTAATTTAAATAAACCAAAAGATTTCAATAAACTCTGAGTTAATTGTGCATTTTTCCCATATACCTTTGACTTTCTTTTCCTTTTTTCGCTCAATAATAATAACAATCATCATAATAATTTTCTTCTGTGGCTACAGATCCATACCACTTATTCTCCTTTCTGTTCTAAATTGAAAAACTGTCACGACTAAATGTCAGAGACACAGAAACAAAAGCTGTGTCTCTGACAAAATTCAGCCCGCCTTCTTAAACTTTCAGATTTACTTAAAATACAAGGTTAAGAGTAAATCTACTGAGAAAATTTATAGTAAGAACTGCTAATGTCCATCACCACAAATACATAATATGCATTTGTTGATGGATATGTTTTGGAAATGTGTCCTCTATGAATCATTTTAAGTGTGGGCAATATTAGATAGCCTTTGAAAACGGTAACATTTAGGCCTGTACCTGGCCAAATAACTCACCAAGCTATCCATCATTATTATCCTGACCTATCCTGTCAAATTGGAAATGACAGCATGGTAATTCATTGCTAACATTTATTTTTGCATGCTTAGAATCTTGTCAAGATGTCCCAAAGCAAACTCAGCGTTTCTATTATGTCTGCTTGTGTCTGAAAGCCATTTCAAATATAGAGGCGAGTTTATTTATGTTATTTCGTGTTTATTTCACTCTACGTTGAAACCTTTATCAAAATATACAAATATATACACAGGAGCATATTTCTAATGCTTAGCCTAGAAAGTGAAATGCAGCCCACTGTGAATTCTAGAAATCCAATAATTGTGTCACTATCATTTTTACATGTTAAGAAATCGAATGGAAACAAATGACCACTTCATATTTAAATTATAAGAGGAGATTGGGTGAGGAAGGAGATTTCTGCCAACTCCTCCTCCTTGGCCCTGATGCTGCTGGCTAAGCGCTAGTAAAACTGCTTTGTGATCTCTGGGGCGATGATGGATGCTGCCTTCTCACTGGGTGAGTTATGCAATTCTATTTTCAAGATGTTCTCCACAGCAGCACTGCCTAGTCAGTACAACTAATGTGCCCTTACTTTAAACTGTTTGGCAGTTACTTGAAACTGGCAAATCCTTTACCTATCCTAGGCAGCAATGTGAAGACAGTAATCCTTGGGGTGGTACATAAGAGAGCTGACTGCATCCCTGTCATGTTTACCGCTCTAACTTTTCCATTCTTTCCCCGCAGGGATTTTTTTTTTTTTTTGCAAACGTTAAAATGACTTCAAGGAAATTAAGTTGAGCATGACATGCCATTAAAAATAAATAGTAATGGTTTTAAAGGACTACTGAAGGAGCTCTCTGTGATCATCTCACATTGCCCTTTGGAATTGCTTGTCACATAGCAGCATTAACATTCAGCAACCAATATGTACTGCCTTATCCTATTTAGATGTTCTCCTTAAGTGTGAAATTTTTCTGACCTATGAAGTACTTTAAACAAATGGTAATCTGTTCTCAGTTCCTGTGGAAAATATAAGATGTGGATTAGGGAATAAAGTATGTCTGTGGTACCAAGACGTGGCATTGAATCAGTAAATAAAATGTAAATCCTTATTCAGATCAATGAAAATAGTTCATTCAGAATTTTTAAGTGATTAATTAGTGTTTTTCTTGCACGTAAATCTGGATTGTGGTCACAAACACATAGTTGGCCACTTGATCGTTGTCATTAATCTGATTCCATCCTTCTCGCATTTTCAATATTTTCTCACTGTAACATTAGTAATGTAAACAAACATCTGCTGCTGTTTTAGGATGAACACTGAGAAACCGCTTGTAAAAAACTATGATGTGCTCTGTGATGTACCTTGTGAAACATTTACAAGTAACGGAAAAATATGTTTAATAACTATATACTCCTTAGTGTTATCTTGGTGTGGTGGTTAACGTCAAAATCAATAAATATTATAAATGCGCACAATTAATTAAATTCCTTTACAGAGCTGTGAAAATCTATTTTCCCCTTTCCTGATTTCCCCTATTATTGCATATTTTTCACACTGAATGGCTTCACATTATTTGACAAAATGTAATACTAGATAAAGGGAACCTGAGAAAACATAAAACAATTTTTAAATTAATTTTAAATTATCTATCGCTTAAATATTTACTGAATTTGTTTAATGAACAGGTATCAAATACCTATATTACTGTTACGTGTCTGTGTTGCTCCTGCCGTTTGGTGGTTATTTTTCTGTGTTTCCCCTGTCTCTCTTCTGTTCTGTGTCGCACGTGGTTTGCTCCGTCCGTCCATCAATCATCATCAGCCATCGTCCTATCAGAATGTGCCAACCGGCGACCTGGGGGCGGGTTTTCCCCTCGATAAGCAGCACCGCGACACCCCAGAAGCTAGCTTTTTGGCTCACTTGTTTGTTTGCTGTTTTTGCTACTTGTATTTGGCTTTGTTATATTGTTACGTGTGACTTCTGGTTTGACTTTGTCTTAGCTTAAGGATTCTGGTTTTGGATAGTGGATTTTGGTCTAGTCACCGGTGTAAATAGTCACGCACTTGATGTCACGTTGTTCACTGGGTTGTTGGCTTGGATTGAGAACAGGGTAGTATGTGTGCGCACACCTACATTGAACTTCACGTAGGGTTGTACGTACTGTTTAGACACATTAGGTAAGTGGGCGGGTGCCAACCCCTGTATTTTCTGTGTTAGTTTAGACAAGCGTAGTTAGGTAGATATTTATTTTTTTTTACTACTTTAGGAATAGGTAAGACACTGAAAATACAGATCAGGTTAGTGGAAACTTTTTGTTTCTTTCTTTGCTTAGGCACCGTCCAAGTTCTCTATCCAGGTTAGCACCTTTGTATATACTTGTATATTGTATCACGTGTGTCTTGTATCAAACACTGAACAAATTACAAACCACCTATTTCACTATTTTTGTGTGGGCTGCTTGTTGTTTATGCTCCCACTCCACCGCCTAGACAGGAGTCAGTAGTGGGGGCGTAACAATTGGGGGCTCGTCCGGGAGCATTGTTCCAGGACAGTTTGTCAGGTTGTTTATGGCCTTTGTGTGATTTTGGTGCTAGTTGTATTGTCTTTTGTTGGTGTATCGGTGGTTTTTGCTTCAGTGGTGTTAAGCTATCGACTTGGGTTCATTTGTTGCCTCTCCAAGCCTGGAGATGTCGTAAGGATGACCTCCTTGCGATAGCAGCCCACTATGGTGTTCAGGTTCCTAGGGACCTGCTTAAGAAAGGCATTAGAGATGTTGTGCGTGTGGAGTTAGTCAACCTAGGAGTGCTACCTCATCCTCCTCCTTCCCCAGTTGAAATGGCACTTACACCTGCTGGTATTCCAGTAGCTGAGCAGGATACGTCGGCTACAGAGGCTAAGGCTACCTTGCCTCGGTTTACTCCTTTGTCGCCATCTTTGTCGTCTGGGTCTAGGGACATAGCCCGTGCCATAGCACATCTCCAACTGGAGGCACAGGAAAAGGCACGTGATCGCCAGATGGAGATGGAAACTAGGCTAGCGTTGAGACGGATGGAGTTAGAGATGGAAAGGGACATTATGCTACGGGAGTTAGCCCTGGAGGAGAAGAAGATCGCCTTGCAGGCTGTTACCCTGGCCAGTGCCCCACCTTCTCCTCCTCATTCTATCCCAGTCTCCACTCCTCCTGGTCCTGTTGTGATGCCAGTCCCTATGCCACGAACTGCTGTGTCAACTGTTGCTGTTCCTGCTAGTGCATTTGATGTGAGTAAAAACATTGTGATGGTTCCTCCTTTTAGAGAAGCAGAGGTAGATACCTATTTCAGTGTGTTTGAGCACATAGCTGTTACCCAAAATTGGCCCAAGGATGTGTGGTCGCTGTTACTACAGTGCAAGCTGATTGGAAAAGCAGAGGAAGTCTGTTCGTCTCTGTCCTTAGTGAATGTGAAAAAAGTAAAGTTAGTTAATCGACCAAATTTGATGATTGAGCTGATTGAATACAGCCAGACTTGACTTCAGCCCTGTTGAATATAAACCTCACTATATACTGAACCTTACCATGTGAGTGAAGTAGTTACCACAAAGTTTTTACCAAAACATTAGAGCACACCGAAAGGAAATTCCAGCAGGAATGATGGAAAATGTCTTTGAAATATACAAGTCTAGAAAGGGTTACCCCTTCTAAGGTTTCTGGGACTCCATTCAACCACAATGAGAGCCATTATCTCCAAATGGAGAAGACTTGGCCCAATATAAATCTTTCCAGGAGTGGCTGGTCTGTCAAAATTACTCCAAAGGGTATAGAGACAACTCATCTAAGAAGTTAAGAAATCCCAGAAGGATGTACAAAGAACTACAGGCCTTTCTAGCCTCAGGTAAGGTCAGTGTTTGTACCCCCACAGTAAGAAAGAGAGTGGGCAAAATGGGTTTTCTGGAAAAATAGCAAGGTAAAAAACACTGCTATCCAAGGGTAACATCAGTATTTGTCTCTCATCTGCAAAAAAAAAAAAAAAAAAACCACCTGAATGATCCCCAGGTATTTTGAGATAATACTCTATTAAAAGATGAGTCAAAAGTAACTCATTGGACATTAGATCCCACTATGTCTGGTGTAAACCAAGTACATTATTCCACAGTAAGACCATAATGCCAGCAGTGGTAATTTGTGAGGTTGCCTCTGGAGCTGGAAGACTTACCCTTATTGAAGGAACCATAAATTCTATACTCTACCAGAAAATTCTAAGGAGAATGGTCAGTCATCTGTTCATGAGCTTAAGCTGAGTGTAATTGAGTTATGCAGCAAGACAATGATCAGAAACAAGTCTTCAACTAAATGACTGAGAAAGAACAAAAGCAAAGTTTTGGAATGACCTAGTCAAAGTCCTGACTTGAACCCAATAGAGATGCTGCAGCAGGACATGGAATGAGCAAAAACTCAAAAATCTCCCAAATTAAAGGAGTTCTGCCAAAAAGAGGAGGTTAAAATTCCTCGGCAGTGATGTGAAGGACTGATATAATAGGAAGCATTTGGCTGCAGTTGTTACTGCCAAAGATGGTGCTACCAGTTATTATTTTTAAGGGTGCAATAACTTTTTTCATATGGATGATACAGGTGTTGGATTACTTCCCTAAATAAATGAAGTAATAATTAAAAAAACTGTCGTGTTTAGTCACGTTTCCTTTGTTTTACATTTTATGTAAAGATCTGAAAACATCCAGCATGACAAATGAGGCATAAGGGAAATCAGGACAGCTGCTAATACTTTTTACAGCACTTCATAACTAAAGGTTGACGTTAATATATTCAGTTTTAAATGATAAGATTAATATTTAATTATTCTCTGTCAAAACAAAAAAAACCTTACAAACAGTAATTTTAAGACTGATACATTTGCTCTAAAATTATGGTAGAGTGTCTTGAAATGTTGATATTTATGCAACTATGTTGCTTTGGAAACACTGCATGAAGTACACTTTACAAAAAGAACATTCTTTTTCTGCTCATTTGCTCTTATGAAACACCTGATCTTTCAAAAATGCATTTGGTACATGAATTGCCTCATTTGAACATTACAGCTCCAGCCTAGTGGTGCAGTTTTTAAATGTATGTGCTTTATGAATACATTCTTTATATATATATATATATATATATATATATATATATATAGTGAGCACATGCTCAGTGCTCACAAGTAATATTCTAAAACACTCCCAGCTAGTTTTGTTATTGGAGAAAGGGCAATGTCAGGTTGTTATTCCACAAAGTTGCATGAATGCTGCCTTCTGTTAATTTAGCTTTGATAAAATGGGAACCTGACAGGCTTCTGAAATGCAAACATCTGAGAGAAGAAAACAGTGCAGCATCTGTTTAGAGGACAGCAGTGAAAACGACAACCAGGGCTGAGATACTTTTAATTTACATTCACCTTTTTTCTACATTGCCTTCATCTAGCACATTTGGTCCACTCTGGTTCCATTTATGTTCCAGTTACATTTTTCTTGACGATTAAACATATAATATTCTCTGATAGTATGTGTTATGTTTTGTGTTTTTTTTAATTTAAAATATTGGTTTTAAATGTTTTTGTGTTTCTGCTGCATGTCTCTTTATGTTGCCTCTTAGCCCTTGAACCTGATCCCACCTTGGACTGTGGCAGTTTGTCTCTCTTCCATTACAGGGAATTTCCATTGTCACTTAAATTCCAGCAACAGTGAGGTTGATAAGACTATTGGATAAAAAAACAGTTAAGGGAATTGATTTAAAACCTGAAGGCTGTTGGTTTGAATCCTGCTCTCTGCACAACTGTTGTCATCCTTATCATGGTTCTCACCCTGAACCACTTCTGTAAGTAAATACTGCTGTATAACTGAGCAAAAACCACTAGTGTCTTCAGGGAAACTTGTGAGGAAGATGACAAGTTCATAATGTTTACCGTTTGTTCTAAGTTACTGTATTCAAAATGGTATTTTGTTCTGTTTAGACACCACCCTGCGTAAAAGGACCCTAGTTAGCAGTTACCAAAATGGTCCAGAATGTACATTTTCATGCAAGTGTTAGCCGCATCTTCAGCATGAGGGATGAAAACTTCATCTTGTTTCTGTAGGACAGGATAGGATGTAACAGGACAAGACTATTAATCCCCACAGGGAAATTTTCCCATACTGAAGCTGGACACAGAAGACAGATAACAAGGTGGAAAATAAATAAATAAATGAATACATATATAAATAAATAAAACAGACATTTCCTGCAAATGAGAAAGAAAAATTACAGGCGATAGTGTGGCATTATGAAGGCAGATGGTTGTTGGTAAGAAGGACCTCCAGAAGTGCTTCTTTGTGTATCTAAGCTGAACAGCTGGTTGCTGAAAGAGCTCATGGTGATCATTTCATTTAGGGGATGTGAGCCATTGTCCATGATGAACCGCAGCTTCCTCCTCGTTCTAGTCTGTGGCCTCCACCAAATCAGGGCTTTGACCCATGGCAGAACCTACTTTTCTTACCAGTTTTCTGGTCTGTGTCTCTCAACAGAAGTTATGTTTCCTCCCTAGCACAATGCAACATGAAAGATCACACTGAAAACTAAAGTGTGGCAGGATGGAGGACGTTACTGCACAAGACTTTAACCATTAAAGGACAGCCTGCTTTGTCCTTTCTTATACATTGCATCTGTGTTGTGAAAACAGTTCACTTTGTCGTTGGTGTGGAACTCCAAGTATCCGTGGGATTGGACCACCTCCACATTTGCACCCTCAGTGGACAATGGATCCAAGGGATCTTTAACATGGTGAAGATCAACCACCAGCTCCTTTGTTTTGGCTGTTTGTGCCGCTCCAGACATTCGCCTTTCCTTGGACCTTACACAAGGGAGACTGAGGACTACTGGGGGATGGTCACCATGAGCCCAACATACTGTACCTCCTGCAGACTGCCACAGCTCTCTTAATCCACAGATAACATGTAGCATCTGAGTCCAACAGTGAAGTAGAGCAGGCAGCTCCCATAATTCTGAAAAAGTGCTGCTTTCCAGGTGATCAGCCTAAGCTGTTTGAAGACTCTGCTTCCTGTGCTCTTCCATATTTCTGAAGATGTGTGAAAATTGCCATTTATTTCATTAGAACTGATAGCAGCAGCAGTAATGAATTCACTGGACATCTTTAAATGCTGTGAAATGTATTGACTTTACCCCCTATATCTATTGGACAAAGTGAAAATTAATAACAAATAATATGGTCAAAAAATAAATAATAAACCATCCAACTGGAAAATGAATTATAAAATTAGAAAGTGAAATGTTAACTTCCGTTTTTGTCAACATAAAAAAAATAGTTTATTATTTTGTTTCATATAATGAATATGGCAAGGCATCTTGCGCTGGGCTCTGTAAATGGCTGTCCAAAAACAGTCCTGTGAGACCTTTCCTGTTATGATTTTTATGGGCAGCAGATTGTGTTAATAGGAAACTTCACCAGTGGAATATACAGTTCACCAGTGGCTCCAAGCTCTGAAACTTGCTCGACAGCAGTGGGATATTAACTTTCAGAACTGCCAGCAGCAGCGAATTCTGCTCACCTTTGCCCTCCTGTGTGGTTGAAACTACCAGAGAAAAAAAACCAGTGTCCACGCTGGCCTCATCTACACCCTTTTCCTGGATCATACCAGGGTCCCAAGATTGTTCTGCATGAGGGTGAGAAACGATTTCATGAATCACTGCGTTACTTCTGTAGTATTTATTTAATTGTTTCACCTGATGCTTTGAAAATGATGTTTTATCAGTTACTACCTGAGTTACCTGGTGTTCCCAGGATGAAAAATGTAAAGGTGGAAAGATCAATGGGAATAACACATTGTATAACCATCAAATTGTTTTACCCTTAAAGCGGTTGTATTTAGTACATAAGTATTATTGGTGATGATGAACATGAGAGTGACACGTGTGCCAGTTGTAGTCAAGTAGGAAAAAAGTAATATAATAGACATCAATAAGCAATATTACCCTTATTTCACTAATGTGAACAATGCTGTGTGTGTGTGTGTGTGTGTGTGTGTCAATGTGGGTGTGTATGTTTTTTTTGCCAAAAAACATTATTTCGGTTAAGAAGTGCCCATCTGCCAAGTTTGTGGTTTAAAAAACAAAGCTGTGCATAAAGAACGCATCGAGAAAGAAACAAACAGAAAATCAGACAAACAACGACTGCACTTTATAGATATAAAGATGACTCAGGAGGCACCACACAGAAATGTGCTTTTTCATCCTTTCCTGCAAGAGTTTCATTTCAGTGACACCTCCGCTGTTAACCAAGACATTTCATATAAACTAGATTTTAAAATAAAATAACGTAGCTGGAGAAAAGGACCCAAATAGATAATCGGTGCAGTTAAATCCCACAAGTGGAATAAAGAAACTTACATAGAAGAACTGGAACGAGGTGCAGGAACAACAATTCATGATCAAATGTTTGTAGAAATTATTAGTTTAACCACAGGAGAGCCATAAATACCTATCCCAGGGTTTACGTACCTCATCCATTCCTGAAAACAAGATTAAATCTGGGAAATTGTAAATGCAAAGTATATATCATTTTAAACAGAAAAAATTATAATCCATTTTAACCCCCCCAAAACTTCCTCAAATATCACTAAAACAATGTTAAACATATAAATAAATAGCAAACCTTCCCTCTCTCTCACTTTCTTCTGCATATACAACAACGGACATTTAATAATGATATCTGTAAAAAAATGTGCAGACGACCATTTAAAATAAACAATGCATCATGAATCATTTTCACCCACAAAAACTATACTTTTAGATATTTTTTCATTAAAAAAAACTTACTTCAAGACAATGCTGGGTGAATGGTTGGGCTACAAAATGTTAAATGGGGAGGACTGAACTTAAACCAAATTTTAGGTATGAAAGAACAAGACATGTTCTTTTGAGAGGACGTAAATAGGGAGGCTGTATACCAGGAGATGGGTTTATATGAACGTTCTATTAAAAAAAGACATTTTTAGCAACTGGATTTATGGAAATTGTTTCTGGGGAGGGCTTATCTTGCCCTGCTATAGAAAAGTGATCCCATTTTATGGAAAATATGTGCTTTGCAATGGTCTGAAAACATCTATACTTAGTCGTTGTCCCTATGAGTTAATGGGCCCAGAAGAAAGCTAAAAATGTTGGATGTGCTGCCAACTGCAATCAATTAAAAATTATTTCTGAAAGTCTCAAGTGTTGAAAACACATAACTGAAGTTGTCAACTTGCTTATGCTGTCTTGAGAAACAGTCCCTGGAGACGGCGAACCTTCCTGAGAGCAAGCGCCAGATTGCCTCGCTGTAAGCTCTGCTTTGCAAAAGACATCATGCATTTAACCCAAAAGGACAAAATATGACAAAACTGTCCAGCGTAGTGCACAGTCTGCAGTGATCTGAAGTGTTTTGTTAGACGAAGAGCCCGTTCCCTCTGTTCACCTGGCCCCACCGTAAAACACAAAGTCGACGGTGGATATTTAAAAGCTTTGAACTGTCTGTGCAGTGCAAGTTGGGCTCTGAGTTATGTCTCAAACCAGAGGACAATCAAAAGCCTAAAATGATTAAAAATATGCTAATTTCCGTTTTTTTCCCAAACAAAATTATTTTTTGTACCTCTGTTCTAATCCATTTCATCCATATTAAGCTGGGAGAAAGACCCCTTGTCTGCTTTAGCAAAGTATTGTATTTATGGAAACATTTGCATTTATGGAACCAGATCATTATTTTTACTCGAAAATGTTTACTTTTAAATCGGAGTGCCGGCTCCTTTCATACTGCGTGATTCAAATTTTAAATCAGTGTTCAAATTTGCAGCAAGTGAAAAGTGAAAAATACAGTCAGAAAACAATTAACACCTATTCATATGCGCAGAAGGCAAGTGTATAATGAACCATTGTGGAATGATGCACACCCCGAATCGCACACTTTTACAGTAAAGACTTGCACTGCGCTGGACAGAAATGATGAATTTTGATATGTGTGCATTTGCTCTTAATTAAAGCTAATGCTGAAATAAACAATTTTTCCAAAAAAGAAAAGAAAGAGCACAGAACAATGGATATGCTTTGTTATACCCTGTGCAAGCAAAGTTTCCGTGCCGTTCTTTCAACCTTGCAGAGAATAAAAAAATCAAGACTAATTAATTCTTCCGAACATTTGGTAGCATTCAGTTTGTTTCCCTCTCATTTTTTTTTTTGCAGTTTAAAACTGATGGGTGAAGATGTAAATAAGCATGTGCTGCACAAAAAAAATAGGTGAGCTATGTCCCCGAGATGGAAGGCAGGGGATTTTTTTTTCTACCTGTTTTTGCCAATGTCATACTTGACTTGTTTAACAGTGGGATTGAATTTAAAACGTGTGCGAGTTTATTTACTTTAGTTGAAATTTAGTTTCACGGCAGAATTAGTCAATATGTTTTGTGTAAGTTCAACATTTTCGCCTGCTAGGAGGGGCACCTCCCACAGCTGCCCACATGTTCGCAGCCACGTTGTACAAGTTCTTTGACATTCAAGTTCATAAATGAAAGAGCGCCGCTCGTTTTTTCTGTACAAAAAAATTTAAAATGCTAATTTGATTATGTTTTTAATGCTTTTTTCAGTTGAATGATTTTATTGTTTCTCATCCCATTTTCTACATGATTAGTTCCATCATTCATCCTTCCAATAGTTTTTAACTTTGGGGGAAAAAAAAAATTACAAAATTGTTCTAAAGGAGTTCTGATGGTCTATTAATACAACTTTATTAAATAGTGACTACAAAGCTACTAACTTTTGAGCATAACTTTTAATTGTGTTACCCTCTGCTCTGGTGGTAGGTCCACATCTGAGAAGAAGAACAGAATATATATATATATATATATATATCTCAATAATCACCTTGTTTATATACAAAAATATTTTGTGGGTACCAAATCTAACATTTTGCCATTTTGGAATAAAAAAATCTTCAATACGTTTACATGATTGCTGTATGGAAGTCTAATTTCACATACTGTATGTTTTTTAAAGAGAAAAATAAAAAAAAATATGCCACTTAGTGCACTTTAGGTTTATTCCACATCTACTTGGCCTCCATGCTTCTACTCATGCTGCTCTCTGAGCATCAGCAGTCATTACCGTCACAGATGTAGGTGAGAAGAGCATTTTGCCTCTGGAATGAATTAAATAAGCTGTGTAAACACAATTAAATGAAGCCGCATTGAGTAGCGTAGCACTGGCACTCACGGGTTCAAGAAGAGCCGTTTAATGGAAAGCCTGATTTAATTCATCTGAGTATTAGATTTTCACACAGCACTAATCCGACTGGTTCAGATGAGACCCTGCTGAATTTCCGCTGACTTCTCTTCCCTCTCTGTCTGACGGTAACAGATTACACGATAACCTGGTACAATAATTGTTTCATTGCTATTTGCTTATTTTCTCTATTATCATTTGTCGTCGTGTTGTTTTCATGTCCCATCCCATTTTCTATTACAAATTAGTGTAATAGGTTATTTGGTATTTTGCGGAAGTTTAATTTTGCGACTGGAATTTCATATGGTTATATTATAGAAACTAGCCTACAGTAATATTCTTGGTTAAAGGCTGTGCAAAACTAATGGCATGTTGATGTAGGTTGCACTTTTAATTAAGTTTTAATTTAGTTTTTTGTAGTTACATTTCAGAAAATACTGCGAGAGATTCTTTTTCTTCCGGTTTAGCAATTAAGCGTAACAAGTTTCTGAAAATAAAACCAGCACTTATGAAAGAAACGCAAAGACGGAAAGCATCCCATAAGCAAAGCAGTGCACAAAATAGAAGCATGTCCTTATTGGACATGACAGGATCAAGCCAAGTTGAAATAATAAATGTCAAGTAAATGCTCTAACTAACTGTGTGTTGCTTCCAGAAGTTATTTCTCTCGCAATGTTTGAAACGCCAGGAAACGCAAACGTACAAACCTCTATTTGCTGTAAATTTGACCCAAGGTAGTTCCCAGAATCCTCTGAATTTTGAGGACATAATCCGGAGTAATTTTTAGAGGGTGTGAGGTTGTTGTCATCATCAAAATACTGTAATAAATCACATTTTCCTCCAAGGCAACTTAGCTGGGTCACCAGAACAAGACTCAGTGAACAGAATAATACTTGCCTTTATTCCTTTTACCAGACAGTTCAGCTGTTTTTCTTAGATGAAATATGTGCTTTAAAAGAGAGGCAGAAGTGATTTTAGAGTGTAAACTTAAACTTAGGCTTGAATATAAGCACTATCTTTGTCAAAGAGTGCTGACATCTGAATAGAAACTCTTTCATGTCATCTCTGAAAACTGTGTTGTGATGACAGATGAAACAGATGAAAGCCACAGTTGCCTTTTATATACATTAACAGTTAGGTATACAATTATTAATTATCTATATGATATATATATATATATATATATGTGTGTGTGTGTGTGTATATATATATAGACAGTTATGATATATATATATATATATCTCATAACTGTATGTGATCGGAAGCTGATTGATTTCAAATCTGACTAGTATGTTTCTGTAATTTACAAAAGGCAGATATTTCTATTCATGTTGTATCCTCTTCTTAGAAATATACATAGCTTGACCTGCTGGCTTTTCTCCACAGTTCTTCTTTAATTGTTTATCAGTAAGTGATTCTGTATCCACAGGCAATTTAGTTCTAATGCCAGTTATTACCACTTTTAATGCTACTTGTTTGTAGTTTTCTTTGTGATTTTTGAACTTCATTTTTTGTTAAAAGTTGTGAGACAACCTTATCTGAGAAGAAATGTCGCTTAATTAACCAAACTGTGACCAGAACCAGTTACAGATAACCAGCACAGCTTCGCTTTTAAATAAAGGTTTGTATTTATTTCTGCATTTTTGCCAAGTGTAGAGAACTGCAAAGCTATATTTTACTATTTAAAAACAGTACATTCATATATTAATCCACAGCGCTTTATTTATTTCATTGTCTCAGACTGAGTAGGGGCGGCCTACTCACTAAAAGCTTTTTCCTAATTGGCAGCAAAGCAAAATAAAACGCTTTGCCTTTGGTCTAGAAGCTGAATTAATGTAAATTATGTGAATTATCATCCCTTGTGACTAGGGATGATGCAAAGTAAAATCATACTTACTTTAGATACTTATAATATGAAACATAAGGCATTATGGGCAGCACAGTGGTGCAGCGGGAAGCACTGCTGCCTCACAGCAACCAGGCTATTTGGGTGGAGGTTCCGATCCTGCCCAGTCTGTGTGGAGTCTGCATGTTCTCTCCTTGTTGCCATGGGTTTCATCTGTGTGCTCTGGTTTCCTCCCACAGGCATGGGTTTCAGTTTAATTGGTCACTCTAAATTGCCAATAGTGTGAGCAAATTTGTATATGTGTGGCCACCCTGCAATGGGCCCATATTCCCTCCAGGTTTACCTCTTCTTGCCCAGAGCCCCACAGTTCCACACCACCCTGACCAAGATAAAGCAGTTAATGACAATCAGTCAGAAAGAGCATAACAAGTGATTTACTGAAACCTTTACATCCACTTTAAACTTTAAACTGAGTTATAGGGCGTTATTTTTTCTTAAATTAAATGATGAATTATTAACTGCGAAAACCAAAGCTGACCTAGTATATATGTCATCAATATAAGTTTTAGAACTTAAGAAAAACTTATCAAGCCCTTTTCCAACATGAATGATAACCCAATATCGCACAGTTGCTTCAATTCAGATTTGGAAAACCTCCATATCATCTTATTTAATAATGACATCCTTCATTATTAGTTCTTTTGTTGTTCAGAATACAATGGGTACAGAGAAGAATCACACTTCCAGTGGTACTTGTCCAATCAAAATACAGTGCTTTAGGAAACGCATCGAATGTCAGCCTCAAATCCAATCTCTTTATTACCAAAAGGTTACTTTCATTGCCTTAGAAATCCCGTTAATCAAGATTCCTGCAATTTAGTGAAATTTAGTGCAAATATTTGCATGATTTGGTCCTAATTTAGTGTGGATGTTTCTGGGAGTAGAGTTGGGGTTTCATTCACTGAGGCCTTTGAGCTTCCATCTCTTGAGCGGGCGGCAATTCAGTTTAAAGACATAGACTAGTTACCGAAAGCTAGTCCCTTGTATCTGTGATCACAGTGCTGAATTACTTCTCTAAAGCTGTCTAATGATATGTGTTTGCAAAACTGCAAATTGCTTTGGATAAAAGCCTAAAGTTTAAGAAATAAACAGGTGACTGAATAAAACTCATGAAGATAAACCACCCATGGCTGGTGGGTTGACCTTTTGGAGGCTGTGCCAGGCCTCGCCCGCTTTATCAGCCCCAATCCGATCATTTCACACTTCATATTCAACAGTCTGGATAGATGAAAAATTACCTCAAAAGCACCTTTCCTTTTCCATCCCCCAAGAAGATTGATTATATTTATGCAGAAACACCTTTTTCCTGCCGGTACCCTGGTCTCTACAGTACCTCTTTCAGACTGTTTTCTGTCTCCTTGTCCTGGGCTTTCATTTCTGCAGTTCCCAGTCCTGAACCTGAGATCCTATGCACTGTTTGTCCTGGCTCTTCCTCTGCTCTTCACGCACCGATCAATACTGCAGTCTCCTTTTCATTTTATCTATCTAGCTATCTATCTATTTGCTTGTTGTTCACTATCTTCTTGGAAGCGGCTGAGATTATTCATTACACTTTCAATAATCCGCCTGTTGTTCTGATCTGCTAATTTTATTTAAATGTGTTTTACTTGTTTGTTTTACAACTTACGTCTTTGCTTATTTACTCCAAGTTATGTCATACACCAAATCCACTGTTTATCAAAACCGTCCATACTAATATAGATTAATATTACTTCTTTGCTTACTTTCTCCAGTTTATATCATTTACCATGCCCCCTGTGTATTTAAAACTTTCCACATTAATATGCAAAAGTTTATAAAGTGCCCAAGTGCTGCTTTAAAGCTCCTACTTTGCAAATGACTCCCTTCTTTATCAATGTAAGTTCTCATAACTCTAACTAACAAAAAAAGTTGTAAACTGACCTTAGATTATTTATCTGACAAGTTACTGTTTGCATGAATCAGTCGCATTACTTCCAGTTGCTTGGAATGTTAGACATGAAGACATTATCTGTTCTCTTGAAGGAAAATGGGAAATAGTCAAGCGTTCTGCATGAGGCGTAGTAGCTTTGGATGGAAGAGATTAAAGAGATGTGTGTGAGCATCGACCAACGCAGAGGGATCTGCAGTTTATGAGCAGACATGAAGCAGAACTGCTGTATGATGAAGTTCAAATCATTAGTGAACGTTCAAGCAGTTGCAAGGAACTCCTTTCAGCTGGGCAGTGGATTGTCCCTCAGGTCACACAGGCTCAAGTTCTTCTACCAAATCAATAAATATGGCCACTAAGTAGAAACACGAATATGAAATCACTATGAAATAAGGTTAAACTCGAGCAGTGGAGAATCTCTTTTCTTCCAATAGTTAAATTCAATAGTCAGTAGTCAGATTCATTTTGAATTTGATTTTGTTTTCAATGTTTCAAAACCAGACATCTAAACATAAATGCTTTATTACTGTCAGACATAGACATAAAGTTGTTTTGGGGCAAACAACAATCTGCTAAAACATTATTAATTCAGACAGTTTGGTTGTGCAATTAGTTAGTTACAACTAGTTATGTAACTTTTGACACTGAGGAAAAGTTCAAAAGAATTTAAATCAGTCTTCAAGAAATGTAAATTTATTCACGACTCAGCGTTCCTCAAATGTAAAACAATTTGGTGTAAATAAAAAAGTGTTGCATACACAAATCAAGACACCACAGGTAGTAGCCATGGGACACAAGCATAGGAAGAAACTCCTGTTTTCACTGAACAATTGGAAGAAAACTCAGACAGACATCTGACAATAGTCAGCTGAATATGAATAACTTTATGGAGGGGAGCAGGTGTCAGTACGAGGGAGTGAAATGATAAATTACGTCTACAGTTCCGTTGATCTGAGAGTTATGCAGATGATGTCATCTTTATACATAGGTGACCTGACCACGCGTGGTTAATAAAATATTATGTAAAGATCCGATCTGCATGGATAACCTGCTGTTAAACTGTTCGGTTTGAAAGGGTGAAGTTGACAATAACATGCAGTGGTTTGCATCGTGTAGCTTTGATGTATTTCTCAGGGTAAATTATACAACTTATATTTTTCATTCCTTTTCTGGCCTTGGGTAATTTTAGTGTAAGAGCCTAAAGGCTGTAATGGTGTCAGAGGTGCGAGATGTTACCGGCATGGGATCGGCTGCCAGCTTGATGGCACTGGTTCTGACAGGTGTAAAGTGATGTCATTTATGGGATTTCCTCAGGGCCTGCGGTTTGATGTTTAAAAAATCTCGGCATCGAAGCGAGTTCACAGCAGTCTGCACCGCACGGTTTGGGCCTGACTTACCCACATGAATACAACAAGGGGATTGTCGAGAACTCTTTGTTTTTGATAAAGGAGAAAACAACAAATGAAACAGTTTGTGGTTTGTACGCTGCTGACCTAAATCGCAGCTAATTTAACTGGATTTGAGAAGAAAATGTGTAGGTGAGCTTTATATCATGTTCCTGATGGATTTGCATCAACTGCAGGTAGCGTTTAAAGAAAAAAAGCATGATGGAAGTCAAAATTCAGACCGCTTTAAGTGTTTCATCTGCAATAAAGAGTCAACTTATTTGTATCCTGTCCTATTTGTAGTGCTTACACATCCCCGATACGAAATGCTGGGGTCTCACCCCACCTGGAATGTTGGCTCAGACATGGGTTTGAATTCAATACAGCCTGTGCGGAGTTTGCACGTTCTCATCTTGTTTGCTTGGGTTTATTCCTACAGTCCAGTGATCTGATAACTGTCAGTCACCTGAAACATGAGCATGTGTGGTTAAACATCAAAAGTTAACACCTGTACCACCACCAACAGCAACAAGGCTTTGTTCTTGCTGGAATGATGCTGATGAAGATTTTACTCATTGAAAGCAATCGACAAACTATGGAATGAGTCTGTGTCCTTCAGCAGAATAGCATCACATCCAGGGTGCACCCTGCTTCATTCCTTGTTATTCTGGAATGCTCTCCACACCACTATGACTCTACCCTGGTTTCTCATAACAAATGGATGGACATATAGCTTTCATCATCATTTTTTAGTTATTTTAGTGCTATCTCCTTCACTCCAACTCGTACAAAATACTTTTTATATGTTAGTCACATATGAATTGATCTCTGTCTAAAGGTGCTAACAGATGAAAAGTCATAATTGTGGTGCCTGAGAACCTAAAATGCGAAGTGCAAGAAGCATGCAAAATATCTTAAGCTTAGGGTGGGGAAGTTGGGCAGGGCAGCCCTCGGAGATGTGAGGAGTAGCTGGCGAAAAGCAAATCTATCAAAGGGATGTGCCAGGAATAATACTGAGATTTCATTAGATCAAAGGCATCATGGATTAGTGGACAAACTCTTTCCAAGTCACAAGTGATGTGTTTTCCATACTCTATTACACAAGCATTGAGCAATCTGTTTTCCTCCAGCAAAGTTCAGATGTGGGGCTGTCACTCTGAGCCATTTGATAATGTGCTGCGCCACAAACTTATTGCAGCAGGCCTTGTTTTTGTGGCCAAATGAATCTTGAGCATGTTGTCCATGAGCAGAATGTTACTTGGGAAACACAACTGTCGAGTTAATTGTACCATAAACATAGCGTGAGAAATTGGGTCAGAACGTATTTGGTCCCATTTCACGGCGTGTCAGATACTTTAAAACCCAAGCTTAAAAATGTTGAGTGCAGCCAGTTTCATTTCCGATCATTTCAAACGACTTCTCTCGACTATATCATACTCACGACTGACATTGTATCATAATCTGCAACTCGTACGCATTTTATCCCTTTTTTATACTGTTTGTCCAATGTTGCTTTCCTGTGTGAACCACAACGCCTTATAGCAGTTATTGTTCGTGTTGTGCACAGTACAGTATGTTTTGTTCTTGAAGAGAATCGTGTCAGACAATGTGTAATATCTATAAAATGTACATGTCTCTGGTTTAACCTTTTCATTTCAGCATTGTCTGTAAGACTGGCAGCTATTCTTATTTGTAGATACCAGCATGTAATTAATAATGGTTCAAAACCATTCTGGATATAAATAAACATTATAGCAAGCATGGTCTTTCAGGGCACTGTTGTTTTGAACAGCAGGAACATCTTTATCTGAAATCAGGTCTGGAGAGAACCGTTGTTTTACATGATAGCGTTATCTTAAAAATCTGGATGTGCTGAATTTTGAAAAATAATTTCCTGAGACCCATAGTGTATAGACTGCAGTGTGCAAAATACAGAAAAAGAGACATTCTCATAGATTTCTATCCACTGTGTTTTTGATTCTAAGGTCATTTGATTCGCTGTGTTTTAACCAAGCGTTGTGTTACGTGAAACAAAAAGGAAAAAGCAATTTCATGCACCAGGAAGCCCGACGTACAAACAAAATGGATTCAGATATACCCTGCAAAGCCATAAAGCTCTTGTAAGATTCTCCGCTTTACTTAATTCTTCAGGGCTGATGTGTAGAAATGTACAGATCACAGCAATGCAGGTGAGAACTCACTGACACCACTCTCCAGTGCATTTTAGAGTGTAATAATAATAATAATAATAACTGAAACTAAAAACAAAAAAGGGTACTTTCATATTTGCACAAGTCGTGCCCTCACTTTTGATGAGTTCCCCATGATATGGACCCCAGGAGAATATGAGTACTTTTGATTTTCCGTTCTCCGATTCTGAACTTTATTTAATTTTAAATTTATTCAGCCTTATTATGTTTTATATGTGGTGAAGTATACTACTCAAAGGTAAAACTTCAAATTAATATGAAAGACAAATAGACTTGGCCGCTGTGGTAGAAAATTGCTCTAATTTATAAAGTTATAGTTGGAACTCCTGGCAGTGTTTGTTCTTTATGCTGGAGTGCGACCAAGACATTGTGGAAAGGACTCTGTTGTTAAACCTTGAACAGTATTAAGACATTAATTTCCACCAGGGTGGGTTGGTGTATGAGCCAGCAATGCTGCATCTCAGCTCTCTGGTTCTGGGTTTGAATCCTGCACCGCCGTGCTCGATGTGCTCTCTCCGTGTTAGCGTGGGTGTTCTTTGGCTGCTCTGATGTTTGCTGATGCTCCAGAACCGTCCTTCGGAGCAGATGTTGTGCAGCAGTGCGAGTGTCTTCTGACTGCCTTTTCTCCAGACCACGCCGAGCCCTTAACTTGTCCTTACCGTTTTCTGGGACGTTCTCTGGTTCGGAGTGATGCCGACCGAGTAGACTCAGAACTGAAATAGTCAGAAAGAGTAGAAAACATCCAGTCACTTAAAGAGATAAAGAGCAAGTCGTATATGTAAGTCTTTCTGAAGGAAGTGTCTGTGAAGTGGCTGAATGATGTAATGCAATGCAATTAAGGTTGTGGTTTTTCTTGTCACTTCTGTATGAAATAACTTGAAGAGATTGCCATGGATATCAGAATGATTCACATGTATTGCAGACTTGTGAATTATTATTGAATAGAGACGTTCACACTACTCTGTCCATAAAACTGGAACCAACTTGTTTTTTCTACATATTCCCAATTTTAGCTGCCCTTCACTATCTTCATCACCATATTGCTTCACTTTTCTCACTCGCATGAAGAGAAGAATCACTGTTCTCCAAATTTTGGGAAAGAGTAAAGTAAGTAAGATAAATCGAATGTCATCTCCCTCCACTGTCTCCATGTCTGAGCCACACCACACACCCACGGTCTCCTTCTTTATGTTTGAATTACACTTGTGAAGCTGTTCCACAAACCTCTCTTTGTTTCACATTTATTCTGTCTACATTGAGTGTAACAGACATGTTGTTCCTTCTGGGTGTATTAAAATGGTTTTTCTTCTTGTTTCTGACAATATTTCCTTGGCATCAGTTTTTGATCTTTGCATTCTCCGGCGTGGCTTGTATGAATCTGGAGCTTTTCCAGCCAAGGGTTCAGGAAGGTGTTTCCCGGTGGGGCCAGAATGGGTCCCCCAACCATCCCCCAAAAGTCAGTTGAAATTCACTTGTTCTGCATACCTTTCTGCCTCGGTATGAGTGTGTGTTGGCAACACGTTTTCCGAATCGCATTTATGCCTGCCAGTATAACCACAAAACACACAACGACCAAACACTACACACAGATAAAGACACAAAGAGGAAACATTTTTTTTACTGTCATTTGATGGGAAAATAGCTATAGTTTTTGTATCTTTAAAGTTTATAAATAATGGTTGATAATTTGTAGACGAGTACATTCATTCCTCACTTGCATAGAAAAAAGCAGCGAGTGAAATAATTTCAAATAAAATCTCAGTTGGTTGAATATTTCAGCCATTTTTATTGTGCAAAGGTCACGTATATGTGAACATTTCGTAATGTATACGTTCTCTGTATGATACATTAAGCTTTTGGACTTGTTTTTCACAGCACCAAAGTAAAAATGAAACATTCTGTAATTTATATGTATATGGGTAGAAGGGGTCAAATGAAAAAAGAGAAAAAGAAAAGAAGGAAAAAACATTGTATTTAGTTTCTTTTTTTTTAACATAGACAGTAGAACGACAGCAGAAAAGGAAGCAAATTACACCAGGCCTGGTCTTTCTGCAGTGTTCCCCCGCCACCTGCTAACAGTGCCGGGGAAGGAGCCTGCCATCTGACTGCGTTTCTGTCAAAGAACAAAGGGTGATTCAGCACCCGTGTCCGGCCAGCTTTTCGTCCGCCTGCGGCCCACCTCACAAGTCCTTTGTCTGCCCCTGGCACTTAGATGGAAGTGACGCTTGTCAAGAGCTGGAATACCGTGGGCCATGGTGGCCCATTGCATGACAAAAGGTACCCCCGTCTCACAGAGGTGCACTTTTGTCATCCTGCATCTGCACTGGGCGCTGCGGCAGGGCGGATCCGCAGGCGTCCAGACCACTTTGGCCCCAGCCTGTAAGTAGGAGGGAGATTTCCAGATCGGCTGGAGTCAGGCATGTTGCAGAACCAGTGAAGGGGATTAAAAACGCCCGCTCTGTGTGAGTCACTGTCACATCCGGCTAGCTGTCATCTCGACATAGTCCTGGCATCCTTGGTTTTATTCCCACTGATTTTTGTCTGTGTTCATTTGCAACCTACTTAGCTACAGTTTCTTATTCCCTAATGTAGAACTGCAACAAAAAGGTAAGAACTGATACCTAGATATCAGCAAAACTGGACTGACTGAGGGATATCTTCTGAAAAAATGAGTCACTGTTTGATCATAAGGTGATCAATGAGTGGTGGCATCCAGTTTGTATAATTCCTTATTGATACAGAACTGTAACCTATGCATCATTTGGTTGAATGATGATTGCAAATAAGTCTTTTGATGCTTTTTTGAGCATCTGGGGGGGGGGGGGCGGCATGAATACAAGTGCATCTGTAACAAAACATTTCGCNTTCTTTTTTGAGAATTTGGGGGGGGGGGGCGGCATGAATACAAGTGCATCTGTAACAAAACATTTCGCAAACAAAACAAGGAACTGTCAAGGCTGGTGAAATCGCAGTGACAGCTCCGTCATCTGTGCAACTCGACATACAGATTCACTGTTGCTATTAGCAGTGTTTTATATATCTTACCTTTCGCTCCTCTTGTATTGTACCTGCCGCCAGAATACTCAGCTCAGTCCACCAGGAGGTGCACTACAACCCATACGTTAAAGAAGTGTTTTGAAAACATTTACTTTTCCGAAATTATGTTCTTTGATCTGAAAATGATGCAGTCTTTAAAATTCTGCATCTCTAAAACTCGTCACATTAAGGAAATGAGTGTTTAGTGTTCAGGGGCATACAGAGGTAAATATCTACTTCAGCACTTTATTGCTCTATCAGCAGGGCTGTACTTCAGAATGTTCTGGTTCATGTTTGTTCCCCATCGAGTTGATCTTGGTTTTCCTCCAGGTGCTCTGGTTTCCTCCCACAATCCAAAGCATTGCATGTTTGTTTTAGTGGATCTGTGTGTGTAACTGCCCTGCAGTGGATTGGTTTTCCACCCAGGGAGTACCCTGTGTAACCAGAAAATTTGCAAGTGCTGTCTGCCTGCAGAGGTGTACAGCGACCTCTCTATAGATTTTATTTTCGAGCCAAGCAGCAGTGCATCTGATATGTTGCGACCTCCTTCGATTTTAATAAAGGGGGCTGTGAGGTGAGACAGCTCTGTGAAGCGTTCCTTGGCTTTCTGTTTGATAAAGCCATAATAAATGTTGGCAAGAGCGCCCAGTGATCATGGATGCTATGCATACAACTAATTCCAGCGGTGCCTGCTCTCGAACAGTTCTTGCCAGACCACAGTTATTGTGAGCATGTCATCGGTCTCACTTGGTCTATGTTTAAGCCAAGACAGTCCCAAAGCTGTCAAAGGAACACCAGTGTATATCGGGCCGGGCTTTTTTCACAATCCAATGCTGTGTTCCAAATCTCTGAGCGGCAGTTTATTGTGCGAAGACACCCGAAGGTGTCAAGTCTCTCTGTAGACCAGTTCTGTCGCCACAGTTTTCACTCACTCACTGTCTAAAATCACTTCTCCTAAGGCATGGTCACTGAGATCCGGCGCCTGTCCCAGAAGCATAGTGTGGAAGGCTGGACAGGGTACAACCCAGATAGCATATCAGTCCATCACAGGTAATATTCAGCTCCAAACTGTTCTTTAATATCACTTGGCCATTACACTGACCCATATGTATATTACTGTGTCACTGTTATAAATCACCCTCACCTGCAGTGTCATCAGGAAAGCTAATAATTCTAACAAAGTCTGAAAGTGAAACATATTTATTCATATACAGCAAGTAGGAAGAGTGCTGACAGTACTCAGCCCTGAGGGCACCAAAATTCACAGTCATAGATTTTGAAAACATGTTGCCTGCTTTCACCACCTGCTTCCTATCCAAAAGAAATCCACAGGGACCGCGCCACAACCAACTCAGATTCTACTAAAAATCGATGATTCTGAGCAACCCTCTCTCCTAGCTGCAACAAGCTTAGAAGTTATATGTTTACTTTTTTTTAACTCCCAACTGCAGGTATATATTTGTTACGTGTATTTTTGTTCAGTTGCATTTATGCCTGAAATGCAAATCAAACACGGCCATTTGGCTGTTTGGCCAAATGTGCATTTGAGGCTATTGCACCAGAGGGAAAAGAAACCGTACAAATCTGAAAACTCCAGGTCTTGTGCAGAATGGTTACGTTCATGGCTAATAATTCCAGCATTTACAGTTCGCTGGGCAGAACATAAATCACTATGTACCATGGACAGGTGTGCAAAGGCCAAAAGATGCTGAAACCAAGTCACAGACATAGTGAAAAGGTGAACTAGGTGTTGGCTTAAAATTGGGAGACTTTTTATGCACTTGGGCAAATCTGGGCAAAAACATCTGAACTAAATTCAGCAACTGATTTTTGTTATTACTTCCTATTTGTCAGTTATGTCTGATTCTAGAACATTTGATATACACAACATGGCGGTTTCAGCCAAGCAGACTGTTTAGCAATACTGCATAGGTATGTACCAAACAGACAGCGAGTACAGTGTGTTCAGAATTGACTGATCTAAAGTCACTTTTCCCAAATAAAAGCCTTCATCTTCACCCTTAGTCTGAGAATAATGCCAAGAGCAGTGGGTATAATGGCATGAAGCACCTAGCAGCAGACTACGGTGTGTGCAGTACATTGAACAAAATAATCCATCGCAGGAGAGTTACTTTTCATGTAAACTTCTTGGCTCCATTTCTAACTAACTGCAGAGATCTTCTGGACAGAATCTGTGCTCTTTGGTTTAACTTTGGGTCATCCATTTCATTCCCCAAATACTAGTAGNCTACGGTGTGTGCAGTACATTGAACAAAATAATCCATCGCAGGAGAGTTACTTTTCATGTAAACTTCTTGGCTCCATTTCTAACTAACTGCAGAGATCTTCTGGACAGAATCTGTGCTCTTTGGTTTAACTTTGGGTCATGCATTTCATTTCCCAAATACTAGTAGGACTTGATATTATTCTTTGGCCCACTTGTGTCTGGGTTTGTAAGACAAACGGCCCATCACACTGTAAAGAATATTCTCACGGGTTTATTTACAATGCAGAGAGAATGTTCGGTTTCGATGTCGCGGCCTCAGGAAGGTAATCTGAATGCTGTAGAAAGTCTTCCTGTCTTCACGCCCGAGACTGTTCACTACTGACTGCAGAACATAAACAACAAACACGTTTTGTTTTGAAACTGTTACTATGGCTGTATGTATTGTATAAAAGCGGTGTTGACGGTAATGCTGGGGGGGATACGGGGTCTGCATGTGCTCCCCACGGCGCCGTTGGTATAGAAGAATAAAAGACCTTTTCAAGCCCAGATTTTAGTGTCAAATTTCTCTAGCCAGAGAAAATTTCTTTGACAGTTTTGGGGGCTCATCTGAGGTGGCAAACTTCCGCTGAAGCAATCCGTGTACCGCAGGGATCCCTGACAGGCCTAAAGGGGGGCGGTTGTCCTAGTTAGAAACCGCTGAAGACCAGGCTCGAGGAACAGTCAGAGCTGGCAGATCCGCAGACACGGCTCAGCTTCAGACAGAGTAACACCATCACAGATTAGTAGGTAAGCGGTTTTAAGTCTAGAGAGGTGTGTGGGAGTTGCGGTTACGTGTGTGATATACAGGTTAGAGTAGCGTTTGTGAAGTGCGAAGTCTGAAGATAAGGTGGAGTGTATTTGTTTAAGAGGCCTGAGATGGTCTCTATTCCGATTGCTCTGAGGCGTCTCTAAAACGTGCGGTTTGTCTGCGTCCGTCTCTGCATGTGAACGTGCCTGCCTGTGTTGTTTAAGCGGAAGCGTTTCGAGAAGAACGCGTTCTAAGACCAGCGAGTACTAGGTTGTACACGAATTGTTAAATTCCTCGATTTGGATTCATGGGTGGTGCGATTCAACGGTGAAGGAAAGCAAACATAGGGCTAAATAACAGCAAAACAGACGTGTCTCTGGTGTCTCTGGATACCGTACAGCCCACTGACCCCCCAGGGTCCCTGGAAGACATGAATGACTCTGTATGGTAATACAGTAGAGGGAACCACACTGGGCTCAGTGAGACACTGAAAGCAGGTAAATGTGTGACATCAATAACACAGAAAGGTGATTCACCGCGGTACATTACAGTGTACAGCACACAGCTGGATGGTTAAGGATCTGCAAATATCATCTCAAAGTTATTCAGTCAGATCACAGTTTGGACCCTCATGTTGTACCTTGAGAAGCAAATTTAAGCTCAGCTGTTCCACTTAATATTCATGTGTTTTACATTGAAAATAAGGACCAACATTTAGCATCATCAGCTCAGTATAGAAATTATATTCATCCAGTGAAACCCGTCATACTGCTGGACCTCAGTGTTTCACAGGTGAAAAACGGTGAAAAAGTCACTTTGCTTTTCTACACCAGAACACATTTCACCTCCCAATTCCTGTTTTAACTCGTCTCTCACATTTTCCTCACCAACAGCATCAGAAACCGAAACACTTTGCAGCCCTTTTAAAACAACTCCATCCTCCTCTCCAGGCTGTGATGGACACATCTCACATCAATATGTTCACACTTTCATCATATAATGTCATTTACTCTGTTTTTACAGCTGATGTTGCTCTTGTTCTTACCAGGCAGGATGAGCAGAGTCAGAGCCCGCAAGTTCTCTGAATCAAGTCAAATCTCTGAATCAAACGTCTTATTTCTTTACTGCCCAAAAGTATAACTGTCATATTGTTCTGAGCTGCAGTTGGATCTAAAATGTTTATACTTTTACTTTAATTCTTCACCCAGATCTTCAACAAACCAACACATCAGATTATTGCTGCCCAGCTGAACGAGCAGAAACACAGTTTGTAAAATGTGTCCAGGTACCTAATGTGGTGGCAGCTCCACGTTAGATTAGTCTAAATGTTAACATTTCGTTTTATTTGCACAACACACTCAATTTGTTGAGAAGATGTGATAAAACTCTACATGGCTGTGGTCACCGCTGCCAGTTTTTTTAGTCTCATGATCTTGTACAAAAAGCACTATAAACATTCTCTGGACGGGGAGACAGAAGGAGACTTACAGAGCAGTTTTGAAGACCCGGACCACTGGCACCATCCTCTATAAACCAAGAACAGAGCAAAGACATATGTGTGAACCTTCTGACTGATATTCCACGGCTTTACTGTGTTTAACAAACAATAACTGAGATATAGCTGAAATGTTATATTTTTAAGCTAAAAGGGTGCATGAGTTCAAACTTTACTGTTCATCAGTTCTGCAGTCAGTGGTTGTGAAAGTCGTGGTGATGGAGTCATCTACAGCTCAGTGGTCAGTGGCAGAGTCATCTACGCCAAAAACAGGTAAACATCTATAAGGAGTCAAAGCTCTGGGGATTTTCGTACGTCTCAATATTGGTGGGTTTTCAAAGTAAATTTCAATAATTCTCACACATCACACAAGTACTCAGTAGATCAAGTTACTGATTTTTGTTCCAATCCAATTACGATTATTTTAATGTCTCTTGGGCAGCAGTTTCACATCAGAGTGACTGAGCTTGAAGAAACAAAACGTTCAGTTCTGCAGAATTAAGACTAAAAACTCTTAAAACAAAATGTTTTCTAACAAACGTGAAACAAAGTGACAGTCAGTTGGTAAAAATACATTCAATTCATAATGTTTTTCAGACCACATGAAATTGTTTAAGTTGCTTGGATTTTAATGATCAACTTAGTGTGATTCTTTTGCAGTTGTACTGGATACAACTTTAAATAAAACACTCATCAAATGACTTTATTTCCTATAGGCAATAAGTTCAGAGATTTGTTTATAGGTGATGAAATGAAGTATATAAGGAAAAGAACACCTTACATACAGTTAAATATGGTGGAGGTTCCATAAAGTTGCGGGGCTGCTTTCCTAGAGGCCTTGAACGTATTGAGGGAATCAGAGGATCACCGAGGCATTTTAGAGCGAAACCTCCTCTCCAGCATCAAAAAACCTAGGTGTACTTTGAAGACTATGGGTCCAGAAGGTGAGCGGCCCAAAACACACATCCAAAAGC
>UFQX01000193.1:737755-757502 GCA_900497675.1 Arapaima gigas | reverse complement strand
AAACACTGTAAAGGTGCCATATTGCGAGGAAGTCCCTCACTGCCTATGACAGGTGATTGAAATACTGTAAAAGTATCAAACTGGGAGACTGTCCCTAACAACCCAATGATGCTAATGAATGGGGACAGGATCCCTTTTGGGGACTGGGGGGATCCGGGGGGCCGAGGCAGCGCGAATAATGGCTTCCTCTATATGGGGCTGTGCAGGTGGAGAACCTGCCAAGTGAGACCAAGTGACACACGTCACACTCACTGGGATCTGCTGTCTTCACTCTGAAGCCCCCAGTGTGTCAGTGTTAATTGAAGGGATGGAGTCCAAAACTGAAGAACTACGTAATATTTAATCAACCCTTGTTCACAGAAACCAAGATCTTCCAGGAAGGAATCTGCGGGGATGCCGACGGGTCTGATCCAAGATGGCGCCATCAGGAACAGGAGTAACAAGTGCTTAAGAGAAGTGTTTACACTTCAGAAGCTTAGACACCAGCAGTGTTCACCCCGCTTTTACCTCATCAATTACCTTCCTTGGGTTTATGCTTTCCGAAAGCGAGGGACGTGCTTAGGTGAAGCAAACGGATCAGTTGGAAAGCTGCACATGAGAAATAATCCCTAAAGTGGGTGGATTGAAGAAACACACACACACACACACACACACACACACACACACACACTGGGAGTTCAGGTATCTGCATTCAGACAGAAGTAGACACTTGTTTCCAGGCTCCCGCTGTCTCATACAGCTGAAACTCTGCCAAGATCCAAAGGTGTGGGTGGGGTCCACAGGGGGTTTTGATCACTTTATACCCCCAGCAGGTAGCTGCTGTTCTGCTTTCACCCTCGACAGGGGGTGAGTGCCCCCCCCCAAGGCACAAAATGGCTGCCTACCTACTCCCACTCACCCCCAAACCCTGTAGAACGCTTAAGACGCGCTGCTTGCGTCTCTGTTCTCGACACCCTTCGCGAAATCCCGTTAACGGCTTACCAGCCTCTTAGGGCCATCGGTCGGGACAAATCTTCACCCAGGCGGAGTCACGGAGCCCTTCTGAAGTTCACGCCCATTTCCAGGCGACTGCTTCCTCCTTTCTTGTTCTCAATCTGACCCAAATCAGGGCTGATCCAAGGGGGGTGCTTCCGGTATTTTCCAAGATGCAGGAAAGCATCCAGAACAAAACCGACCTGACAGTTGGTGTTGTTCTAGAAGACGGTGAACGATCAGGGCCTGGTGGTGTCTGACCGTCTGTCCTCCAGGATCCAGAGCCAGTGTGAGGAACAATAAACATCTGACAGGACCACCGGTAAGGACAAAATAAGCCGGTTTAAACCGAAAATGAGTAAATACACAGTTTGGGAAAACGGAAACAAATTTATTATTGTTGGATGGCTAACAGGAAGAAAACACATGCATGCAGTAAATTATTTGCATCGAAATGTTCAATCCTGCGAAACATTCCCACTGAGTCCAGTGCAGATTGTGTGATGGTTCAGGCTGCACCAAGAGTGTGTGAGAACCCCGGGATCCACCATCTGCTCTATTGAACACGACGTTTTATGGGATGTTCTGCTGATGCTGTTCAGGTGTGCAGACTTGTAACCTGTGGGAACATCAAAGGTCCCCCTGGCTGGTTTGAACTTCCAGTCCTCTGAACTTCCAGGTCCACGCTCACCACCCACAGAAACGGTCGTGCTCACTCGGACTCGGCTTGCATTATTTTCACGTACCGCGGTACACCTGACCCTGCTTACAGATTTAAAACCTGTCTATCTGTCCAGCTTCTGATAAGAGGATTGTTGTCACCTTTGCTTAGTAATTCTGACCTTCCATCCCAGGTTAATCCATTCCGAGCCAGAGTTTCCACCACAAACAACCCATTTCAGTAATACTGGAGCGACAGCCTTTTACACCGTTGCAAGCTTTACCTATTTATAAAAGCTGGATGGAATCCCCGCTGTACCGCGGTAACATGGTTTCCCCAAATGCTGCATATCCTGAAGCAACACATTGCAAGTATATTCATACAAAATGATAAGTATTTTCGAGGGGCGACGGGAGCTAATGAAACACCCGACGATCACAATGCCCACCGACAGCTTATCGCTCTCTTTGCTGGGGGTCCTTAGATTTAGTGTCACCCCCCCGCCCAAAGGTATTTGAGATAGTAGCATTTGGTTATTTGAACTCAGCTGTAGCTGAAGGCCAAAACAAACCCCCTCTTAAAGGTTTTTTTTTTTTTAAACTCTCAACCTAAATGTGTCCAGTCACTTTAAGAGACTCAAACTCCCTCACTTTACGGGTGAGAATCACTTCTGTTTGCTCGTACAGCAGTTTAAACATCTTCTGTAATAAGGAAAGACCATTTTTAAATGAACATAAAAACTGCACACCCACGTGTTTTTGGTAACTTTTGATTTCGAGTTCAAATGCATCTCTGCGTGGGTCCAGCGGCATGTCGGCGGGAACAAAGTGCTCTGAGACTCGGTCGCAAATAAAAAGTGGTAAATTTGAGACACAATGCTGGACTGGGCACCGTATAGCCGGGACCATCTGCATAATATATAAGAACAAAAAAAGCAATGTGATGTTTCCCAGTTATTAGTGGAGAGATGCTCCAGAAAGCTGCTGAGGTCTTCATCGGCGCTCAGATGTGGCTTCAAACCGCGTGGCTTATTGCTTCTGTTCCAACTATGAGTTTCTGAAGCAAAAGTGTTCAGTTATTATTTGTCGACCGTGCGAATCAAAGGTCTGCAAAACAGATCGAAGAACACAGCTTTTCCGCTCGACTCGGCCTCGATGCGGTCCGACCGATATTCACATAACTGGCCGTTCGTCGTCTTCTGCGGCATCTTTGTCGCCGCTAACAATTTCATCCAGCGTCCATTTATACAGCCAGACGTTCTCCAGCGGTTCGGGTTACGGCGGCGAGACCCCTGCAGGATTCAAACCCACGAAACAACGCTGCTGCCTCCTGCCACTGCTACGTTTCACACTCCACCATGACTTAGTTGCAGTAGCTATAAAACAGACACTGCGCTCATATCGTGAGTGTAAAGCCCTGCAAAGGTTAGCTGATATCCGCTTATTGTTGGCCACTTATCAGCGATGCTTCCAATTAAATTAAGCTTTGCTTTTGTTGGTAATTCCTGCACAATACGGACGGACGGACAAAGGCGAACACATTAGTCGCCATCGAGAAGAACGAGACATTGTCCCTCTAAGTGGTTTAACAGGGAGTTACCGATTATCTGGAGAATTGCTGCAGAAGGATTTGGGAACAAAGGGCCTGTCTGACGGATCCGGGCCGCTTTGTGGAGCCCGTTTAAAGATCTCGGGCTTCCCGCTGGAAGGGTTGGGACGTGTGGGATATCGTTGCTCTGCTCTTCAGCCGGCCTTTGGTTCGCTAGTTCGGCGAAGCCAGGAGGCCGAGTGACACCCGGCGGATTGCGGTAACAAAGCAATTTGGGCAAGAATAGAGTCTCGGTGGAGGTGGGGCTCACGTAGGGGGGGATTCTGGGATGGCACAGTGGACGCCTAATCCCATTGCTGGGGGTTTTAAAGGCGAGTGTCTCTAACCTGCCGTGATGGATTAGTCTCGGAACTAATGGGGCCGTCCACCTGCGAAACGAAGGGTCCGCGAGTGGCGCCAAGGTGGCCGAACGGAACCGGCCTCGTGACAGCAGCTCGGCACGCACACACACACACACACACACACCCACACACACACACACACACACACACACACACACACACACACACACACACACAATGGTAACAGCATGAAAAGTCCTTACACACAAACACATGCCTCTCTTACTTGCCTGGAGAAGCAAGCACACAAACACACACACGCAGAAACAATTAATCCTGTTTTCCAGNTAAAGGAATTAGTGGAGTGGGTGTATTTTAGATTTGTTCTGGTTTACAAGACGTGCTCCAAATCTGAAGCAGTGTTTTTTTTTTTTTTTTTCCCCCCCCCCCCCCCCCCCCTTTACAAAGGTATTGCATAACAGCAGCTCAAAATTGTAATTTAAAATATTTAAACTCAAAACGCTGAAAAGGCTGATCACCTCTCCCTGTAACCTTACATGACAGCTACAAAGATATAGGAAACACAACATTTACGTAAATCACAGCCACCCCAACCTGCGACAGCAGTGATGCTAAAAGTGTGTTTGGCGGTTTCTCTGTTTCGCTACAAACGGCTAATTGGATTTCACACGCGCTTCATCAATCTGTAAGACATCAGAAACACTCCGGCGCCTCCCCTCGCAGCCGCTAAAGCCTCTTTTCAACCCAGAGAATATCCCGTTTCAGGCGGGCGTCCCGTTCAAAAGGCGCGCATCCTTGTAGACCCCCGAAATGCCCATAAAAGGGCAAGAATAAAGTCACAGATGGAGTGGGGGAAAAAAAAAAACAACAAAGCTGTGAGCTAGAATTACAAATATTTGTCGTTTTTTTTTTTTCCCCCCACCCCGAGACGCCGTACAAAATTATTCATCGAGCGTTTCATTTTGGGTACAAATAAGAAACCAGTTTGCAACGAAAACTTTGAGAGAACTAATCCAAAGATGAGGCCGTGAATTAATAAATCATATTTGTTCATATATTAATCATTGAGAATGCAAATCATGCAGGACCCTTGAAGAGATTTGCCTCTTCAATGTTTAATGAGTTTAAGAAACAAATAGGAAGCAGACTAAGGAGTCATGAAACAAATTGCAGGAAGACATTTTCCCATCTAATCCTTTATCTGCATGGGATCTTCGCGCAGTTCAGCTGCAGCGGAATTTCAAGCAGCTTTTAATCCTGGACTAGGTGACTTTTTGTTGCCCCCCGCCGACTCCTCCTGCTTTTACCCCTCACTACAGATGAATACGGAGGCCCTGGTTGCTTTTACACCCCGACCTAACGTCGGCTCACCTTCACGCGGCCGTTGCTTCAAGCTTTTTGAACCACGCCAATTCAAATGCCGGGTCCCTCGGACCCACCTTGAAGTTTGGTTTATTTACCTGGTTTTATCCAACACCCTTCCACACCGCTTTTACCATTTCAGTCGCTTCTGTGATTCTTCCTCATTCTTTTCTCTAAACCGACTCGCAATGTAAGGTTTGAGCAAAAAGTCGCTTAAAACTCGGGCAGCGGTTCAGGGTCGGTACCTTGCAAAGCGACGTCTCCGGTGACGCTCCCCGAAGTGGCAGCATTTGGGTTGAACGTTTAAATAGTTGACGTCTTGATGCTGCAAACTGCTGCATGCATCTCTTCTGCATTCGGTTTTATCCAGGGTCCGTCCATCCATTCATCCCTGCTCGACTCTTTTTCCTTTTTCTTGGGCAAACTTTTGCACGTGCAAATATTCCAGGGATGCGCAAGTGCAGTGGTGCGAAACCAGCAGCCCCCCTCACACACGGAACAGGATGATGTTCCATGCAGCACCAAGACCCACCTGGCTTTTTGCAACAGTCTCCACTGTGGGAGTAAACGTCATTATATTTCTTATGCGTTTTTATTTAGCAGACGCCAAAATACAGAGCTGGCTTCTTACTGCAGGAGGATGTAATATGATGCACGCAGTGGGCAGGTAGTCCTGCACCTGCTTGTAGGAACAGTACATTTGAGCAATAAGCCACATTTGAACAGCTTACTGAATGTATTCGACCCCGAGATCCTCGCGATGTGACCAACAGGCCACATCGCGGCCAAACGCGACGTCGACGGGATCCAGCAAATCCTTTAATCCGACCGCAGCACGGTAGTTTAGGCTGGAGAATTCATCCCGGCGCATATATCACAGTAGATGATATATAACAGAATGCCTGCTGTGTAGCTCCCTTTGTTTTTGCTTGCACTTTTTTTTCCCTGAAAACTATTAAAAAGAAAAAGTCTGCAAATACGGAACATACGGCCGTTTAGCGCAGCCGAGCCCCGCGGTTGATCATTCTCAGCAATTAGGAGGCCAACTTCAAACAGATGCAAAAAAAAAAGGTGCGAGCAGCTAAAGCACGACCTCCTCCGTAGTTCCTCGGGGATGTAAACACCCTCCGCAGAAAGGTGGGTTAGATCGCAACGTGAATTTGGTTGTGAGACGAAGAGGCAACTAGCGCGGCACCGCCTTTGGGAAAACAAAATACCGGCGGGAAATATCAGGCAGGGTCGGCGTCTTGCTTGTTCAGCCAGTCCCCTGCGTTGCGGTGACTCCTGCTGACACTCTGAAGTAGAAGGGTTTGCACAATATGTTCTTCCTTGGCTGACCTTCCTCAGGGGTTAAGCAACTTACTCTAGGGCAGAGCAACAGCGTGGTCTCGTGGGATCCGAACCGACACCGCGAACGTCCAAATGTGCTGTGGTTTCTGGCAGTTTCCGCAGCCGAGACGAGCGGGCAGCGATAACCTCCCGCCCGTCGTCTTGCTGCATTAATAATTACCTTCTCGCCCGATTCCCGTCCTTCATTAAACCCGATATGTAGCAGAGCTTCCACCTCGGCCCGGTTCATTACCTCCGCGTTCGAAGAAGAACAGCGGAGGGGCCAATCGCCGTGGCGGACACGATTATGGTTACACCTCGGCATCGAATCTCGAAACCCCGATGTTGGAGCCCGGCGCCCAACTCGGCCACTTCACCCTCTTCGGGAAGCAAACGGTGTCAGCCTCGCTGTCTTCCGAGGTTTCGTCGGCACGTTCTTTTCAAACCTGAAGATTAAAGGTTTTAAAGCATCATTCGAGCCATCTCATTTCACGGGCTTCGTACTTCTTCTGATGTTGTTCTTTGCCCAGTCAGACACGAGCGAGGAGAGAAGTGATTAATTTAAATGCATCCAAACCACTTTGTGATTATATGAAAGGAAAACATTACCCAGAGTGACTGGTGGGTTGCGAGAGCATATGGTCGCGCAGGCGTGCGCGCTTTTGTGTGCGTTTCGCGAGTGCCAGGCAGCCGTCTCCATATGGCGATCAACTGTCAGAACTCTTCGGGGAAACGCCCGCCCTGCCCCGCCCCGCACCTTCGACCCCAGATGGTGGGACTCAGGGAGCGCCGCAGGCAACAAGGCGGCAGTTTGGTTGTGCCTCTTAACCATCAAACAAAATCTCACATTCTCACAAACCGCTCCTGCAAAGAGGAGGTCCCGGCACTTGTCAGATCTCCTCCTCCTCCTCCAGCAACTGATTTCTCTCTTCTCTGAATTCCAGGGCATCAACACAGCAAATCAGCTCAGCCCCTTCAGCGACTACAACTTGCCCCTGTTTTAGTAGAATTTAACGTCATTTCCCACATTTCTTCACACTAAATTCGGAAGCGTCCGACAAATCCGTGAACATTTCCGCAAGACTGGTGGCTAACGCCTTAGTTCCCTGAACGTCTTCCACACGCCTCGTACTCAGACAACGACACGTGTTCAGGTATTTCGGTTTAAATTATGGACTGACGTCGATTATCCCGAGATTCTGTGCACGTTTTGCTGCGTTGTGTCACGGAACAGCGGCACTTCTTGTGTCGACGTTTTAATTCATTTATCATCACAATAACAAATCGCAAAGGCACGGAAACGCACCTGCTTTTCCTCGCTCGCCGATAAGCCGAGCCCGTCGCCCCAATCCGCCCTCCGCACCCCAGCCCTTTGCGAACCGAGGGGCAGCTCGTGCTCAGATTAGATCCGTATGCACTTGCGGTTCACGTTTTGTTTTCGCATCCAGCCGCCATTTAAAGTGCGGAAATACTGTTAGGATAGAAAAAAAAATAGATAAATAAATAAAAACTCAATTTCTCTAAATGAGCTTTTCTGTTGCTCCTACGCCCCATGGGGAAGAGGAATTCATTACAGCCGTCCTCAGCACCGAAGCACGCTCTCCCAGTCCCCACGCCCCGACTGCCGGCGTAGGAAAGGAAAGCGAAGGACGAGATTAAAGACGGTGCTGCAACGCAACGTGTCTTCGAGTGTGCCGCAGGAACGAAGGCGTACTTCAGAAGCGACTGCAGCTTCGTCGAAAAGAAAGGCCTCGCGCTCGACGGTGATGTCACGGCTGAGTAATAGCCACGCAGCCGGCGCCGCCTCGCGGACCCCAGCGACCCTCTGTCTCCTTGAAGACACTGCAAAATGGAGGATGAAGAAGCGAGAAACAAGCGCCTCCCAGGTGCACCAGCGAAGCCAAACGGCACCACCAAGGAAATGATGCCACCGTGCTGTCGATGACAGGGGTGGCGGGTATCGTCGGAGACCAGGAGGCATCGCTACACTGCAGTCGCTGTTAACCCTTTAATATTTGCGGGCGTTTGGGAATTTTAAAGGGGGAAGGGAGAGGACACCAAACAACTCTACGATGTACCCCTGCCTTCAAAGTGTAAAAGCGAACTGATGTCTGCCGCCCGCGGGTTATCGGTGTGCTTTCGTGAGAGGAATCAGGTACACGTCACCGTGTCTGTCACAAACTACAGCATCAGTTATACTACAGTTTAAAGGGATGACACCATTGCATCCAATGGTACAATAAAAAAAAATCTGCGATCTGAAGGTGTCCGGTAAAAATCTGACACCGAGCAGCTGTCGCACACGTAACTGAGCGCCGCTCTCCACCGAGACATTAGCAACATAAAGCGAACCAGACGAAAATGCCCGCGCACATTTTCTCCTATTATGCAAATCCAGCACCATTTATTTTTATTAGGCTTTGTGGAATAACTCCACCCGGAAAGACGGAGAAAGAGAAACACAAACACGCACAGATGTAGTCGTTCGCTGTCTCTCGCTAATTGGCCGCGTGGAAATCAGACGCGTTCATTTTCCGCGCCGTTAATTGCACAACAAAGCGGCGATTCCGGCACGTTCCGAGCACGGAGCACTGGAACCGGCTCCGGGGACACGGCAGCTTGCTCCTTGGCAGAGCGATGGGGTGGCGGCAAAGTAGAAGAACGCAGACGACAAACTCCCCTCACTTACGGCGACGCTCGGACTCCGCAGATACGCAGAGGAAGAGAGGCTCAAAAGAGGTAGAATGAGAGGAACCTTGAAACGTGCTGAGACCAGGTAGAGGTCTCCTCCGTTTACATCTATTCTCTGATGGGACGGCTGTCAGCCGGGCGTCTTACGATGACAGGTCGGCGCTCGGAGCTGCTCACAATCGCTCACCTGTTTACGCTGCAATTCAAGGTACCTTGTTGACGGTACGCAGACGTAGTGGGAGTCAAACCTCAGACCTTTTGACAGGAAGACGGCGACAACAGGCTCACATACCTCCACAATGAGTCTGTTTTCTATTAAGAAAAGCCTTCATTGTGTTGACAACAAAGTGTCACGGATCCTTGCGTTCAGCAGAAAATTCCACCATCACACTCCCGGAAAAGAAACTCATCTCTTTCATCCAAGATGCTGTGGTTTCAATCCTATGTACTCAGCGACCTTGTCGTGATCTAGTCGGGTCTCTCTATTGTATCTCCTTCAATGGGGTAAAAATTAAGCAGCTGTACTAATGGATGAAGAGCTCGATAGCTGAGCGTACAGACCTAACAGGCCAAGTTCTTTTGGTCAGCTTTGTAGAGACTAACAATGAGGACGTTTTAAATATACAGTTGTGTTTAAACACTGGACGTTGACTGACCTTCTCTCCAGGCCACCAGAGCCCACAGTCCCATGTGCTCAAGGGCCTCCCTCGTCCCGGTGAGCCTCCCAGTCCCACAGTTGTGCAATAACTCCATGTCACCCGCTAAGGGATGCCCCACAGCCGGGCCATCCATTCCCGTCGCCGGTTGCCGAAAGACGGAGGACGGCGGGAAACAGCGAGGAGGCAAACGCATCAATCTGAGCCACGCAAATTTAAAAAAACAAAAAAAAAAACATATGCTTATTCTTTGCGCGGTTTTATCTAATCCTTCCTTTATGTCGAAGAAAAACAAAATCTATCGGTTTCTTTTCAAACCTCCCTGAGTCGCGCAAGAAGGCGGGCGCTGAATGATATCAAGGGGGCTTTTTTCATTTCTGGTAATGACGATAGAAGGAGGCTGAAACAGCGAGCCGGCGAGAGACCGGGCCCCCCGTTCCTCCCTTTGATTCGTACAAGAAAGCGTCTGACAAACGGCTCGTCCTGCGTGGGCGTCAGGATTTTTCCCCTTTTCTAATTCAATTAGGAGATGAAGAAACACCGCGGTTTGTTACGCAGAGCCGGCGACGCGGAAGGAAAGGGGGCTGAGGTCTGTGGGCCAAGAGAAAGTGGACCGGGACCCCCGACTGCTTTGCGTGACTCAGCGTCGCTGTGTGTGACCGCTGGTGGCGAGATGACATCAGCCAAGACGTCACACGGCGCTCGGGGCGTCTGCGTTCAAGCAGGGGCTCCACGTGAAGCCCACCAGAACCGAGACACGGTGCTGTTTTTCTTTTTTGTCTTTTTTTTTTACAATCGTAAGCAGCACGATAGTTTGTCCATTTATAAATTTTTCCATCGGCAGTAACACCAACCATAACTCACGTCTATAAGTTGATGCATTCGGTCTCCCCGACGGTTTTTATTTTAAATCATTACGCACACGCGGTTACTTTTATATTTATTGGCTACCAAAAACTGGCGTTAAAAAAAAAGTAGAGGTAAAATAAAAGTAGCAGGAAGTATCATGGTCAGACCCGCTGCCTTGCGGTTGAAGGACGTGGGTTTGAATCCTTGATGAAGGTCGGGTATTAATGTGGTAAAAATCACGGGCAGGTAGATGTGAGTAGCTCAGTGTACAAAACTTTCAGTTTTGGAGGATTCGGTGTGACAGCAGACCGGAGCCCCTCAGCTGACCCCCCCCCCCGTATGGCGACTGCGCGCTCTGCTCTATTACCGGAGTCCTTTTCGGGGACCACGACGGCAAGCGGTTCGGCTGACAGCGGGTAGCAATCCGAACTCATCTTACGGGTTTAATCAGCTCTCTTGGGACACAAGTGGGCGTCAGGCAGAGTCTCCAAGCGCCGGAGCTGCTGCCGGACACCTTTTCCACCAATTAGGCGGCTCCGACACGCGGTCTTGTTAGGGACACAGCGCCCGGCGGGCCTAATTGGGCAAAGAGTCTCCGACCGGGGGTCAGGGGCACCGCGGGTCCGGGGAAGGGTCCTCGCGCTCCGGGCTCTGCTGCATGCTAATAAGAATGCCGTCTCTAAACAGAATAATAAAATAAATTACCCGGGGAAGTGAAGTGGCTGCACGGATACGTCCTGGGAGGGAACCCCTAATATATTATCCCTGTTTTTTACAGCTCCGGCCAATCACAAGCTCCCTAACATTTTTCCGCAAGTTTGCCGGTCCTTATTTGCACTGTCCGTTATCTGGGGCGGTTCGCTTCCGTTGCTGCTTTGATAACCCTGGCCCGTGTCATGCCAATAAAGCACCTTGAAATTGAATTGAAATTGAACTGTACTGCAGTGTGAGAGTGTGTGGCGGGAAGGGGGGAGGGGTTGTAGTCATTCTCTGGTTTACAAACAGAGGTTGCCGAGACCCAGAACACTTCAGGGCCCCGATAACCTCAACACTTAATGTGGAGAATTCGATTTCACTCCCCGACACGCCACGGGCTTCCGGTCGTAAGAACTCATCAAAAATGCAACCGATCCGGCCGTTACTTCCCCCCTCGAGCCGCCGTCCCGGACCCCCCCCCCATAACGTCCGTCCCCTCGGCTCACGTCGGCTCCACAGCCTCTGTTGCGATGGAATGAGCTCCCGGTCGCATAAGCAGCTCCACATCCACAGCCTTCATACGACAGCTTACAGTCCATCTGTTCCCACCGTGGTTCGCAAACCCCCAGCCGCGTTATTTAATGACACCCACGGCGCCGGACTGTTTGTGTATGACTTGTTTTGCAGTGTTTGCTCCCCTTTAAGCAAACCATATATTATGGGAATGTGGAGATTTGGGGGATTTTTAAAAAGCCCTCACTTAACAAACCCCGGATTTTAGGCAGAAACGGGAACTCGGCGGTAAAGCCTCGGCGAAAAAATCGTACCGATTCTGACGGTTCACGGTTTGACTGGCAAACCGAGCGGCTGATCGATCGATCGGTTCTCATGGCGTTGATCTAAAATATGAGCCCGAAGACGAGTCCCTTTACCTTTTGATTCCTGCGGATGAACATTCTACAGTGACGATACGCTGGACTTCAGCTCCATCGCTTCCGAACCGTTTGGTAGCTGCAAATGGAAAGACGTCTCTCCTGTCTGCGTGAAGTGCTTTGGATTTCCCAGCACAGAACTGTTTACGTTGCAAAATTCCCACTGAGATGCACGAAGAACCATCGTTGATCTTAGCGTACGACTTCGGTCCTTTAAATTAATTGCTTATGCTAATAAATTTGCATGATCTGCATATTAATCAGCCGAGTGATTTTTTTTCCCCCCGATGGACGAAACTCACTTCTTAACAGGTTTTTGTTATTTTTTGCCCACCCATAGGAGGATTCGTATAGCAGATGCATGATTTTGGCGTTGGACATGGGGTTGACGGTTGACTTTCTTTCGTGTTGCATTTAGCACAAAGTGCAGTGTCTGTCGTCCCTGCAGACGGAACACGGGACTCTACTGACAGTGTTTGGAAAAGACGGGAACTGTTTGAAGAAAGTTGGGTGTTTTGAATAAAATCAGCGTTATTGGTACATGCGGAAGACGTATTTGTAGGATTTGGACTATGGATCATCACATTTGCATCGCATCTATCAGAAAGGTCCAACAGGTTTGTAATGGTGGGTAACCAGGAGGAAGATGGATGGATCTCCGCTCCTCGGGTGGTGAAAGACTGAGTACGTGACCTGCGTTTACACGTCTAGCTAACAGGCGACAGTAGAAAACTCAAACGGAAACCGTGGGACAAGGTTAACGCTACTCGCGTTTACAGACCGTTCCCATTTCCCCTGAGCACTGCCGTCTGGGGAGCGACGCACGTTTATGGGACGAATCGGTCAACGGAGTCGAGATGACGGGTGTTTACATTTTAAATAAGTCTTATTTTGATCGCAGTTCCACATAAGCAAAAACAACGAAAAGAAAATACTCGGAAGTGTCTTTAGAATTTCAGCCTAAACAAATTCTGAGTAGACTTCTGGTTTCAGCTGTGATCGCGAATAGCGGAACCGTTGCAACGAATGAAGCTTTTCGTACTGAAAACGTATTCTTATCGTATAAACCTACTCACTTTTGGGGGGGGGGGGGTGACGCTGCCCTTCCTGCCACCTTCTCTTCTGTTTCAGCCCTTCCGTGATCCTTCTTTGGACAACATCTGAATTCGTTCTTCATCAGTCGCTCTTGTTTTCATTTTTTCGACTGAGCCCCCCCCCCCCCGGTGACAAAAACAGAACAGACAGAAATCAATTCATAACTGCGTTTAACTGGTCACAACCGACTACAAATTGTAACAAAACTGTTCCAGCCAATTTTTTTCCCTTTCTTCTTGCTCAATAAAGGGAACAGGCGACGCTTGAAAGGAGACTTGCAAATAATCACAATTACACAAAGTTTTATTAGTAAAAGGGAACAGAATCATGTGGAGAAAACCACCTGTCAGGCGCCACTATTGAGGCTTGAATCAGCCCTTTTTTAAAAAAAAAACCTCCTAACAGTTCAAACTTCCTAAATATTTAAATAGTTTTCAAAGTAAAGTGGAGTTTTTTTGTTATACTTTCAAAATCTTCTGCAACGGGCCTTGCCTGCTTTTCTTGAGCTTTAGGACCCCCCGAATTCAGTTCCAGATATAATTAAACGTCCCACTTCCACCGGCGCTTGTTGAGCAGTGAACTCAGGTGACTGAGCCGACGTGTCAAAAAATGTAAATAGATGCCACACTGGTATTTAAAACACACCGCCACTGTTTCGATGTTTGTATTTATAAATGCATAAAACAAGAAAAATGCAAATTCCAACCACATGAGCACAAATATAGCTTTTGCACAGTCTGGCTAATTTTTCGCTTCCTGCGACCAAATTATATTAAAACAATTTCATTAAATCCCACCATTACGGTAGACAATAGCCGGTCATTAGCACGTGTGATAAAGGAAAAGATTTCTTTTTTAAATGATGTTGAATGGAGTTAGCAGCACGGTAAAGGGGAGGTTTAGCTCAACTTGAACGTGTTCTGTGCTCGGCTTTCGGTGAAGAATTGGGGTCACTGTGGAAAAAAGACTCTACGGCTGCATGAGAAATAAAATTAAATAATATTGGAAAATAAATGAAACGACACTTTCTTAACACAGTAAGTGGAGTTTCTGCCCACCCCGTGGTGTTTGGTTCCCTGTAGGGGTCCTGGTGGCTAGGGAAAGACGTGGTCCCTCGTCGTCAGGGCTACGGCCCCCCCGGAGGGAGATCTCCTGGAGGAATCGCCACCAGAGGTGGGGCTCCTTACGCTGTGGACTGTGGGGCTGAAGGGCAGGATATGTTAAGGAATCATTCCCTTTTCACCACAAGTTCCTCAAACATAGTGCCTTGGACCCCCATACAAAAAAAAAAAACTGCTCAACTGAATGCTGGGACTCCTTTTGTTTCTCCCAGAAGGTAGAACCTCTGCTGAACCTCCAGTGCTGCCGTAAAAGAACATGGTGCCAACAAGCACTCGCAACATGCGCCACCTGTTCATCGCAGACGCCCGGAGGGCGGGAAACGGCATCATGGGAGGCGAACAAGCGGGCAGAGCAGGAGAAAACGAATAACATATCTACATTCCGTAACCACGACGGTGGCAAGACGGAAACGGACGGGAGATCAGCGGGGGCCGGTTTGGGCACTCGACCTTTTATTGGATAGGGATCGTGGGAAGCAGCCGTTCCTCACGCAAATGGCAAAAGTGTCATATAATGTATCCGAGCGCTTTTTATGGGCTTCAGCAACAAAACATTTTGACAGAATTACGGGCGCCATGTTAATTCGGTTTTCTGCCGCGGGATAATTAAGCGAGCGCCGGGTGGAAATCGCATTTTGACAGATACTTACTGCCACAAGCTGAGCGTTTACAATTATTCTCCCTTTTTTTCCTACCGTTTTATTTAATTATTATTCCATTTCAAATGGCTTTGCATAGTGAGCAAGGTACGGTTTGACTTACAGAAGCTAAGGACACATAAATAAAACAGTTATACAGATTCTACCCCGAATGTTACGGCGAGCCACTTCTGCACCGAGCCGAAATAAAAACACCGATAAATAGATAGATAAAACGATAAATAAATGAATGACGCTCGGCCTTAAGTTTTTGCTCTTTCCTATGATGCTTCATGGGACGCACACTTTTCTACCAGAAATAAGTGGCTTTCTGCTCTTTAGTTTCCATTTTCCGGGGTGGTTCAGGAGTTTCAGCTTTAGGACAATAAAAGACTGAAGATTAAACACCCCCCATCCTCGCTGCCCAGATAGGGATTTTCTCGTTTTAACCCTTTTTGGAGAAAACCATCACTAACTTTGTGACGAGCGGCAGGATAAAATAAACGGCGACTTGTGAATTTTGACTGAATTTGGCGCCGAAAAACAAACAGGGCATCGCCATTGGGTCCAGCTGGACATGAGGGATGAGGGCACAGCTGGCGGAGCAATAAACCGTGAGCAATGTTCCTCTGCGTCCCACTCCCACCAGTCCGTGAGACATCGCTCGAGTGGGCGGCGTGGACAGGTTCAGGAGGAAATGGCAATAAAATAAAAAAACGCACGTTGGGTTTCGCCCTGGAGATTTCAATCGATAAGGAATTAAATGAAAACAGAGCCGGGAAACAAGTGGTTGGTGCTGCTCGGGACAGTTATTCTATCAGGCCCACCGAGCGCCTCTCGAACGGTGGGTGTGAGCAATGAGTGGAATTAGTTCAGATTGCCTCCCACTCGCAGAGATTCTCAAAGCTGGTGGCCGGGGGGGGGGGTTAAGAGCTGCTATCGGATGACAGATTTGCAGAACTGGGTTACTCAATGCAGCTTTGAGAGTCATAATTGAATTATTTACTCTTTAGGGTCATTACCTGACTCATGGGAGAATGAGTCAGGTATCAATCCCAGCTGTTTCGATTCCGGGCGATGACTGTGTCTCCACCTGCTGCTCCTACGTCACCTTATTGCGCTGTACGAAAAAATTCTCCCGTTTAGTTCATACGACGGGTTTATTTCTGCAGCTCCCGAGGTTAAGCATCAACTAAGAAGCACGGCGGCATGTCCACGTGAGTGCCGAAACCTCTTGCCTGCTGTGCGCTACTTGAGGGCCTCACCCGGTGCCTGGGGCCTGTCCTGGAGGCTGCCGCGCATTTGGAGATTCTCCTCCTGACAAATATATTCAACTTTGCGCCTTAACTCCTTCACTTTATCAAAATTTCCGTAAATCGGCAGGGCTAAATCCTCCCGTAGTTTGCCGGCACGAGGTGGATACTGATGCGAGCTTAGATTTCCGCAACGGCTTCGGCGGGCTTATCGTACCACAAATGATGGCGAGGAGACTAATTACGCTTTCCCGAGGTCTCCGTCCCTGGCTGGAGGGCCGTTGTGAGAAAAAAGGATGACTGATCTAGAAAATTGGATGAGATACAAAGGTTCTGAAAACAAAAACTGACCCTATGAGGAGAACAGGAATGCCATTTGCCTCTCTTTTTTGAGCTGATATTCACTTGCCCTTCTGGGAACGACAACCCCCCTCCCCCGTCCCCAGCAGAAGCTCCGATTCCACTTCGCCTGGTTTCTTCTGAGGTTCCCTCCTAAATTGCCCTCCAGAGAGTTATTTTCTTACCACATTATTTCGGCCTCCTGCCCCCGGCTTGCTCTTCACAATGCTTTCAGCGTGGCGTAACACTGCGCCTGCTATTACTTACCCACCCTCATTTTCCTATTATTCTGATTGCGTCTCCGATCCTCTTTCATGTCTCTGCAGAGGTCTTGCCCACAGTCGTGCCGTGTGGGGCGCTCTCTCGGAAAAAGAGACGTCACACGAGAGTCCGTGCGCTAAAATTGGAGTAACGTTCCACTATGTTTAGCAGGGGATTTTTGACACGCTTGCCTGTCCTTTTGGCTGGAGACTGGGGGACATCGCGTTGGCTTGCACGTCCGGGTTCGGCCTGAGCGGTACGGCATCCTGCGGTGAGAGACGGGCGTGAAAGGATGCTCGCTTTCCGGCCCCGAGGAGTCCGCTGGAGGCAGTGTGAAGCGCAGAAGTGGATTCCAAAGTCGACCGTCTTTAATAATGCACAACAGCAGATTTGCGAACAAGCCCTTTACCGTGTTTTTTTCTTCCATTTTTCAAAGCTTTTTTATCTTCCCTTCATCGTCGGCTTTAATGGCGCTACCGAGAAGGGAAGTGTGCCACTGCAAAGTGAAAGCACTGTCCATTAAAGCTCCTGAGAGCATCCTTCGGACCACAGTGGCTGCACAAATATAATCAGAGCCTCCGCGGTGAGGAGGAGCGCGGCAGAGGCCGAAGGGGATCAGACCTCGCTGAACGGGCACGAAGCCTAGATGTGACACAAGTCCACCCTTCCACCCCGCAACCTCAAACTCATCCTATCTCAGCAGTAGCTGATCTGCCGAGCTCACCTTCACGTACACGCACAAACAGGCCTACACACTCTTTTTAATGTCACAGCGATTATTCCGCTTGTTATATAACCGAATCCCAACCAGTTACATTTTTATTGAGGTATTTTCACTCGGGCCGCCATCCCCAGGTAGGTCCCCACAAGACACGACATACACATGAACACGATTGCGGGATTTAGCTTGAAACTTCTTGTGCATCTTTTTTTCTAAATGAGTTAAATTCTTGACCTGAAAATTAATCCGTGTCCATGCGGCATCGACTAGGTGTATAGTATTCTTATTAACAGCAAAATGCAGAAAGGTATTTATAGAGACAGACAGGTGGGATTTGAGGCAAACTTCACAAACGTAGGACTGATGGAAACACGTGTTTGCGCGTCGTCAGTTATGATGTTACATCTGCCCTGCAGCGTTAATACAGAACATCCGTCATGTTGGTGTCGCGCAGCATCCGGCGAGCTCTCCGACATGTGCGACACGATGGCGTCACGGAGCGACGTAGCGGCGTGACCGGGGTTTAGACACGGCAGGGATTTCCCACGGGCGAACGCGCTTCCCTCCTGTTTGTCAACGCCTGAGCTGCCGGTGTGAGGAGTGCTTCTGATCCGCAGTGTGAAGTGATACCACAGCGTTTCTGAATGGATTTCTGGACCTTGTGCAAATGCTGCCGAGTAAAAGGCCATTTGGGGGATTTTGATATGAAACAGGCATTAGGCTGAAAAAAGGGGCAAAACGTTTCCCCCCACTTTTCTGAGCAGTGGAGATGTTCACATTTATGCGTGCGCACACACACACACACACACACGCACTGCACTAGTAGAGGGTAGGGATGGGATGTACAAGGTGTCTGCGGGGGGGGGAGTTCACACCCACTCCCCCCCTCCCCGAAAGCCAGGCTTGCTGCAGTGTGCAGGGATGATGATAAATCACAGCCAATGCACTGGCCAGCACTACAACATTATCAGAGCCTAGCAGGGAGTGAGCGAGCGAGAGAGAGAGAGAGAGAAAGAGAGCGAGAGAGAGAGAGAGAGAGCGATGCAGACCACTCTCCCCCCACACTGCACCCACCCCCACGCTCCATTTGTTAAGTTCCACAGGACCTTGGGCCTCACCCGGCTTTTATGGGCTGCAGAAGATGCCCAGCGCCCATCCGCAGCTCTGCTCATCCCAGCTCTTAACCCACTTTTCTCCCTGGTATAAATCACAGCCTTCGGGGCCTGACTGCCTGCACCTTCTTTTTCTTTTGTGTTGCTGGGAGGGGAAAAAGGAGGAAAAATATCCATCCTCTACAGTCTCCCTGCCCCCCCCCCACCCCTCAGACTCTCTACCTCTTTGTTTATCGCTGCCAAACTTCAATCCGGTGCGCGTTTTGGCCCCCACGTTTTCTGCTCTCTTTCTTCTCGCACGCTATTAAGCTTCCTTTCCAATGGATTTATTTTGCGACGCTGAAAAGATGTGCTTCTGCGTTGAGGCCAGTCCACTGTTCTGATGTTTTATTCTGCGACGCTCGCAAGGTATCTGCAGCACATCAATCGCTTGAATCTGTCAATTCACAGGTCTCCGGCTTTCCGTTAATACGGCCTGATGGTCACTGCAGCAATTCAGATCTCATTGTGGGGCGTCAACTAATTACTCATGGTACACGGGTGATATTTTAAGCTCAGTGGGCACCAAAGTGCTCCCCCTTAAGGGCAGAGATGTTATGCGATGTCCTCATCAACCAGTGTTATTTTCATCACTCAGCATTGACCTCTCGCATCCCTGACAGCTCCCCGGCCGACCCCTCCGAGCTCGGGGTACTTTGTCGATTCTGCTCAAAGGTGAAGCTGATTTATTATCGGCGGGCGACGCTCCAAATCTGCGTGACATTTTCTCGAGGTCGATCCACCAACTTTCTCTTCCCCGTTTCGTTTTTTTCCAGCCGCGGCAGAGTGATGTTTATACCTGTAATTATAGCTTGCCCTTTAGTGCGACGCGCAGATAAACATTTCACTGTCTCTGGTTTGCCGTCACCAGTTTTGCTCCTGCTCCCCCAGCAGATCCCACGGGGTCCTGCTCCCTCCGTGTTTGGTCAGATCTTCCGGCGGCTGGTCCCGGGGCTGCTTGCTGACCCGTCCACCATCTAGTCAAATCGAACCCTGTTCCCCCGTGAATCTGCGGTTTTACTCATGAGCGATTAGCACAAACAAGACAAAAATCGTGCCGCAGAGCACTGGCGGGGGGGGGGGGGGGGGGACGATCTGGGTATGGAAGAA
>UFQX01000193.1:721476-737716 GCA_900497675.1 Arapaima gigas | reverse complement strand
GGGGGGGGGGGGGGGGGGGGGGGGGGGGGGGGGGGGGGTGGACGATCTCGGTATGGAAGAAGACCTCTGGATGATCACACCCGTCACCATCGTAAGAAACACTTTCAGTGAGGGTTAGCGGAGGGGTTAACACCGAGTCCTCCTCCGGCTGCAGCATCCTTCCTCACTCGGAGGCACACAGTAAGAATATCCTGCGGCATAAATGGGTAAATCACTGCAAGTCACTTTGGACAAAGGTGCCAGCTACCCATCAGCTAATAATGATGACCACGAGGGCCGCACGTGTTTATAGTCAATAAAATCTCACTGTCCCATAATCCTTCTTGCCTCTGATTCTGTGGCCGTGTGGGTAGAGGAATCGCCACACACAGCTGTCCCCGATGTGATCTGCGTTCTGGGGTCTGGCCAGCAGGGGCGCCGTATGAGCGTGAGAAGAACGCCACCCTGTGAAGACAGCCTAGTGGACCACACGGGGGGTGGTGGGCTCGATGTGAGACGACAGGTCGATAACGACCGGTCTGAGGGCGGCGTTGCGAAGGGGGTCGGAAAAAGCAGAGGTGGGCGACAAAGTGGCCGGTCGCCACGAAGGACAAGGACGACGTGTCACTTTGCTCCATTTCCAAATTTATTGCCGTAAATTTAACTGAGGTGTGGCCTCCCACGTAAATCCACAAGCAAGTTTATCATTAGTAGGTCTCGTACTTTATGGCTGAGCACATTTTCCCATAATTTCTATCATGTTGCCGATTCCATTTGTCATTCTGACATTCTCACCCACGGGGGTTTGCCCGTGAACTCCATTTTACTGTGATGTGACAGGCAGCTCTTTGTGACTTTTCCCCACTGTGTAGACGACCTCTTTCATCAAGCACCTCCTATTGAACCAAAGGGAATGTTCTAGACTGCACTTATGAAGCCATCCGAGCTAATCCGTGTCGTTTGAGAGTACAAATACCCAGACGCCCGCGCCGATCCGTGTCTCCTGCTTGGTAACCCTCCGCCTCCTCCTCCTTGCCCTGTTTCATCACGCAAAGGAAAGTCGTCTCCCTTGCCCCATGGGCCAGGGGCAATTTCACTCCCAGTCAAAGGTAACGCGCCTGTTCGCCCCGAGCAACGCACCTCGCGATCGCGCCGCCGGGGCCTACGAACTTTAATCTTCCGCATACGAGACGCGCGACTCGCCTCGTCCGTCAAAACGATCACGAAAAACATATCAGAGCAAACGCCGCGCTTCTGTAGCCTGCGCGCCGTTCCGTCGCCGAGGCAGGGATTCTCGGAAAAGGTTCCCCTTAAGGAACTCGAAGCCGTCGAGTCGCGCGTTTCCTCGGGATACCGGGAATACGAGGAAAACGTGCCGCTCTCCCGACACTAATGCGGGAGATGAATACGGCGCGTGGCTTTGTACGTCTCGGATAAACATCCCCGTTTGCTTATTTAAACTTTGTGATTTGCCGTTAGTTACTTTTTTTCCAGCTATTAAATATTTCATGGCTAATGGCAACGCGTCCCGTCACGAGGGGCTTGTGGGTACACTTTGTCACCTAATACAGAAAAATGTCCTTTCAAAAGCTTGACGAAAGCTTATTACTGATACGCATAATAACATTGTCAAAACCGGCCTTCATTAGTAATCTGCGGGTATATAATACAGGCAGGTTTCTCCCACGCATTGGTTTATAATGGTGTTTTTGCCCAAGAAAATAAGCTGAAATTGCACTGAACTTAATAAATGAAAGAGCGTTTTAGCCTTTTCAAAATGTTAATTAACTGGGACTTATCTGAATGCGTCCGCCTGCCTTCCGTGATGCCTTTTTGCAAATGGCTTTTTCTTGCAGAGTTGTTTCCTGATGCGATGTGTATCGACACACTTCACTTCAAGTCTGCCCGGGATACGGTAGATGAGGGCAGGCGGCCCTCTTCTGGATTTTGGCTCGGTCAGCAAACGGCGGAAGGTAAAGTGTTGCACGAGGACAGGAGTGGAGTGGAGGCCGACTTCTTCTGGTCTGACGTGGTTGACAGGCCACGACTGTAACAGGTTGGACCGCACTGAGCCGCGGTTCTGGTTTCAGATCTCCGGACGTGTTGAAGACGAGCGCTCGCGGGGCTTTACCAAGGGGACTCGAACGCAAACGTGGCCTTTGCGGTCACATTGTGCATAAACATTACACCCTCACGTGTGGACCTAGGAGGACAGTAAATGCTGATGATGGTGACGGTGCCCTTATCATTGGTGACATAGAACACTAGACACGTATACACAGCGATGGCTGTGGCTATGACTGATCTTTTATGCAATTTTAGTGATCTAACCAAGAGGTCCAGGGTTGGCTTGAGCATGGGCACCGGAGTTGGCAGAGGATTCTTCTGCTTTTCAAAATACAGTTTGCGGTGAACAAAGTCACAAAACGACAGATCACAAAAGACGCAAAGCCAAACTTGTTGAAATGTGATCAATCCCACTACAATGACCCTAACCTCAACCCGGGAGGACATGCGCCAGAACTTCCCTCACGGAAGAATAACTAAACCTGTGGTAGACGTACTAACTCTCCACCGACACAAGGGGCTACATCCGTTCTCAGCAGTGGAGCTTCCGGACGCTTCTTTAATGGAACAACTGAGCACAGATATATGTTAATATGTGTCCATATGCACACGAATGAACGCTGAGGGATGCATCCCAACCCAGAGGACCCAACAAAGGCTTTGATCACCCCATTTGCATGTGAAAAAGAAACCGCAGAAACGCCTTGGGCTCATATTAACGCGACACCTTGTTCAAAGCAAGCAGAGTATAATTTAACATCGCTGTAGCCGCCAAAACAGCACGCTGGATGTGCTGGAAAAGAGGCTCGATTTATGTTTACTCGTGGCCTGCTCATTACAACATTTCCGACCGAGAAAAACGCACCGTTCATCATTTAAATAAAACGGCATTTCAGGACACTGTCTTTTGGTTTGTTTGCGATTCATATAGAGGGAAAAAAACGGTGCGATACGTCTAAATTAGTCTGGTAGGATGCGCAACGTGACATCAATAGAACTCTGAAGACTAATGTTGCACAAGCAGAATTCTACATCTAAAAATGAGCGCCGAGATTCTTCGTAAATATAGACACATTAGCCTTTCGGGTTCTGAACCCGGCGAGCAGCATCCATACGAATTTGCAGGGTTTGAGATGAAAACAGTCACACTAATGCAGACTGCTTAAAGGTCAGCGTCTTCCAGCACCATCCAGCCCACCAGACCTCACCTCGCCCGGCTTCCTGGAAACCCAATCAAGCTCCGACAGAGCAGGAGGAAGCGGCCTTCTAATGAGCGAGGAAGGGGCCCGGTGGGGGCCGAGCCAGTCGGAGGTCGGAGGGGCACCTCGCTGGCTGACGTGGTCCCTTCGCCTCTGCAGTCGCCTCCTGGAAAGGGTCCCTCCCCCCCTGCCTCCGTGTAAAGTGCAGATTTACTGTACCTATAGGCGATCGGCTTTCATGACTCATATTCCCATTATAAGCCGGGCGATTTGCAATACATCAATGCCTAGTTGAAAGGCAGGCTTGCTGGCAGGCAACTCTCCGAACGGAGGGGATGGGGCTGGAGCAACTGCTGGAAAAAGGGACCTGGGTGACACTGGAGGAGAGGCGAACGGCACGTCTCGGCGAGCCGCCTTGCCGACGACGGGTAGGCACAGGTATTTATCGGTCACAGAAGGGTAGCGCGAGGAGAGAAAGGGATGCTGGTGAGGCCTCTCACTGTTTCCGACTGCCAGAAACTGTCCAAACGGGGTAGTTTCTTAACTCTTACTAGACATGCCGGTTATGTTCGGTGCCTTAGAGACCCCCCCCCCCCCAGTTATTTACAAGCTAGCAGTGTTGCCCAGCCTCCCATTTACACTTGTTGACAGGTCAGTCCTGAAAAAATGAGGAGATTCAGCAAGACTGGAAACAAACAAAACAAATTCAGCTTCCCAGGCTAATGTGCTTTTTTGGCCCCGTTTCAGGACCTTTTCTTTAATCGGGGTTGTTAACCGTGTGATTCCTGCCACGACTGTACTTGTTTTACTGGGGACCTGCCAGTCCCAGACAGCGGTGAGACTGGCGAAGTGGGTTTGCGATGTTCCGTAAAAAAAACTGAACAAAAGCACGCCGCAATGGCGCCTCGCCGAGAAGCTGAATAATGTAACGGAATACAATATCTCACCGTCTGCAGAAGGAAGGAAAACCGAGGTCGGGGAGGAGGACCTGAGTGGTACCGATACGACAGCTGGGGTCTGGAGGCGGTTTTGCCCGCGGTGGCCGTGTTTGTGACAAGAGACGTGTACACAGCACTTGGCTCTCGGGCGCAGCACTAATATTCATGAAACATTCCTGCCTTTTTTTCTGAAAAGCTGTAGTTTCGGTAGTCAGAATAACTTATCTTTGGCCCACATACACAAATCTTGTCAGATGTATAAGAGGGGAATATGTGTACATTTACAATATTCATGCTTTTTTTTCGAAACGGCACTTTTTTCCCCTCGCAGTGACTTACAACGCTAACTTTGTGCACTTTGCTCCTTACAAATATTTACCCCTTTAGAAAGCAGGACAATATTTTCTGCATCGAATCGGGGTAAGTGCCTCGCTCAGTGGTACCGCGGGGGTGTCGGTTTAGACTCGGCTCCGCTGCTTACGAAGCTCCACTTACAAGCGCTACACTACTTGTCACAACCCCCCACCTCCCACCACCACCACCACCCAGCTTTACCCTGGTACGGTCACTATGGTACGGACCTACACTCACCCCCACATAATAATAACAACATAATTTCCACACTTCATTAGAAGAAACTGCATCCAGAGGAGGTAAGGAGACACAAAGGGCCCCCCAGAGAAACACTCAGGTGTTGCAGTGTAGGCCAGCAACACCTAAATGGGCTCTGTCTCTGCTGACGTTTAGCCATTTCGCTAATAAAAGCCGGGACCTGGATAGATATCAAAGGGCTAAGCCGAGGAGGGGTGTGGTGGTGAAGGAAGGTTCCCCGCATGCAGTCAGACAGCTCGAGCGACCCGAGCTTTCCTGTGTCGCTCTACGAAGTTAAGCCACCCGCCGCACCTCCGACCGACAGGCCTGAGACAGAGCGCGGTGCTGCGGAAGATGAAAGCGCTGCGAATGATGAAAGCGGGAGGGCAGGAGGAGCACGTAGCTGAGAAGAAAAGCCATCGGACCTAATTGGATGGGTGGCCGTCCCGGTGCCTGTCTGCACGGCTAACAGTGCTATCTAGCTGGCGACGCTGGGGAAGGGGTGCTTGTGGGCTTCATTAGGAAGCCTTGCAGGAACCTTCCCGTCCCACCGACGTTACTGCAGATCCCACCCAAGTCAAGTGCCGGACACTCGGACTCCTGCCGCCGAGGGGAGGAAAGCGCAAAAGGCAAAAAAGAAAACAGAGCCTGCAACAAACATCGACGGTGCAATACCTACCTACACCTACTTTGCCGTGTAGCTCTCCAGATGAAATACTGTGTCTCCATCTATTAAGGATCACGAACTGCTTCCCACCGTAGGACTGTGATCAATTACCGTACAGGAGCAATTCTGACCAAAATGGTTGCAGGTCCTGCTCCTAATGCCTTTGCCCCTGCTCTACCGCATCGGCTGAGGCTTTCGTCTGAACCGGAGCAAATCCCCTCAACCGTGTCCCAGTATCTAGTGGAAAGCCTTCCCAAAAGTGCGGAGGCTGCAAACCGGGGTACCGGCTCGACATTAACGCCGATGGTTTTGAAAGGAAACGTTCGACAAGCACAGACGGGTGTGGTGTTCAGGTGTCCGCAGTGACGTAGCGCATAGTACAAAAGGTATAAAATATGAAAGCTGAATAAATTAACCCATCTGCGAGTTTCGATTCACGAACATGACCTGGCAAAGAAGCTGCAAAGTAATGCGATTTCCCGCGAGGTCACTGACGGTTCGAACAGTTTTGTGTTAACATACTGAGCCGGCGAAGCCTGTCTGTTCTACCGATGTGAATAAGAACCTCATCAGATGGGATTTTAGGATGACATCCCCTCTCCAGCACCCCTCTGGCTCAGGCCCCACAGCACTAGGTGGCCCCGAGAGCCCCGGCCTCATTCCTACCCATTAACACCGGCAGGCGGAGGCCTCCGGACAGCTGTCCATCAAAAGACTCGGACACACAGTCCAAAAGTAAACTGCAAATCCCTGACACAGCAGGCTTCTGGATTTGGTGTCCAAATAATTTATGTGCACCGATAAATAAGTAACAGACAAGTACAAATATAATACAACACACTGAATCTCTGTTTAAACCTTAAATGCATTTGAAAGCTAAAAAGGGTTTAATTTAAATGTTTAAAGACGGGGGAAAAAATACAGCTCCTCAAAATCACTACTGTGGGAAATATAACCTTGGGGACAAAAATGGCACTTTGCGGATCTCAGCAAAACAGAAGCCGGAAATAAGAAGCAAAACCGACTCCCTTTTCTACCCGTGTGTTTTGTAAAACATCCGAGTCCTCGTCTGAGCGAACCGCACGACGTCGGCTTCTCCATTACCGGCTCCCCGGCAGATAGAAAAAAAAGAGAAAAGCCGTCAGCCGCTAAAACATTGACGTCTGAAGGGCATCAAAAACACAGGGCTGCGGGCTCGAGCTGGCGCCGCAGCCAGGAAGTTTTCTGAAAGTTTCATTTTACAGCGGGTTTAAAAGAGAAGCAGAAGCGTTTCTTCGGTTAAGCGCGGATTTAAAACGGCACAGAACAAAGCATTCTGGGGAAGTCGTGGAAGATCTGTTGCCCCGCACCAGCTTTCATCCTTGCCTTTCCCCGTTTCGAGATGCACGGCTCCAATTCGGGGGGAACAAAAGCGTCTGCAGGTGATTTTTATTTGACCGCCTCATGTCTTGCGGCAGCTCACCTGCGCCGTTTGGCACGGAGTCCGAGCGGAAAAGGGTTTGGTTGCGGTCCAAGATTACGGCGTGAGCCTCTTCGCCGTTCAACCAAGCAAGTTAAATGAATGCGTTTGCCGTCTGTTTGTTTGCCAAGTGCTTTTCCCTCCAAAACCAAGGTGGGACACGCCGAGCCAAAGCGGGGGGCTGAGGGATCGATACGGGAACAGATGTTTCTCGTGGCTGCTTCTTGGTTTCTATCAGTTGTATACATCAGAGGATGTATACAAAAACACCGCATACTGTGTTTGTTGTCCTAAAGATGACAGAAGGCAGGGAAGGGAGGTGATGCTGCTGCGCTAGGGCACGACGCTCACCGGACCACCTAAATAGGACCGGACCAGGGTGTTTATACAAAGGACAAGAAAGGAACAAATGATGAGGACCACTTTTGTGCAGATTTGGCCTTAGTGAGTGACTGAGTGGAACAACCAGCTAATAACTGGATGAGTCAGAAAGTGAATGGATGACAGCTGGGGTTCCTTCCTCAACAAGAAGGTCTGACATCCCGCTAGAGCAGAGCTGATCGACGTGAGTGACTGACAGAACGATGTAGGAATGGATGGAACGTTAGCGACGGAAATGACCTGGGACAAGTCGAGAAGCTATACTCGAATACTCAAAGTGGCGATAGGTCGAGAAACAGAAATGTCTTGGGACGGGCCCAGGATAGGTTTCTACCTAGAAAGAAGTGACTGCCACTTGGACCTTCAGGGGTTTACTTTCCTCCCGCTCCTTCAGAGTGGGATTTCTTTGCTTTCTTCTTCTCAGTTGAGCTGCTTTACTCAATAGCTTTTCTTGCTAGACTAGTACTTAAAGCCATTAGACACTTAGCTAACTTTTATCGACAGGCTTACTTTGTATATCTGCTTCTCCCACGTCTCACATCTGCGTCACTGTGAGAGCAGCACTGAGAAAATAAACTGTATCGAGAACATCGAACAGCTTCAGAAACGTAACTGGCCCGTAATCAGCAGAGTAGGGGTTCTTCTTCTTTGTCCGCCGTGGAGGACGGTGCTGCGGCGAAGCATGTGGAGCACCTGGGTTCCACACTGTGATCGGAGGTGGTTTGCATGCTGAAGATGCGGAAGGCTTCTTGGAGGAGAAGTCTGGAATACCAAGGGCTCCGGAAGCCAGAAAACAGTGTACGAGCCCCAAGACCCCATCTTGTCGGTGAACAGACCCAGACGGGAGAGAACCAAACATCTTCCTTTCTCACCGTCCTTCCTCTTCCACTCCAATAGGCCTCCAGCTCCCCTGGAAAGAGCTGCCCTCGTCCAATACTAAACTCTGCACACAACTTCCAGGACCCCCCCCTCCTCCCCGAGGAGACACGCTCAGCAACCTGGCATTAACACAGCACTAAGCTCAGGAGAACAGCGGCATTTGCACGCTGGCATCCGAGGGATTTCTCCACCGCGGCTGGCACCGCGGGCGCCCGCGTCTCGCACGTTGTTATTTATGAGAACCATTGTGGCTTTAATGAATCCACTGGGGTATTTTTGACTTTAATGAGCCTGTCAAAAGGCAGATGTAACTTGGACAAATAGCGAGAACTATAATGTGTCCTTATACGTGACGAAAGGATTGAAAGCCACTCTGGAAGTGAGCAACTGGCGAGTGGCATTAGTGGAATCTGTACATGTTCACAAGGTATAAAGCAATAAAAAGGAAATCTAAGGCCTATATTTCTTTGCTACTGTTGTTTGACTCTCGTAATTCCTCCTACATTTTCCATTTTAAGGATATGAAAAGGGTTGTTTGTTTTTCATATGTAGGCTTAAGGAAATAAATTATAAATCGGCCATAATGAAATGTAATTTTAACAGCAGTTCTTTTAATCTAATTGTAAATGTGTTTTTACTCGGCCGAGGTTTTGGTCTAAAGTGATTTGCATCAGGGTTGTTACTGCGGTTTAGGTATTTATCCGGCAGGCCGATTTTTGCCGGGCCATTTCGGGTGAAATACGTCACGCCTGGATAGGCTGCGGCCAGGGAGGCGAAGTGAACCGGCAACATTCAGACTGGGAGGTTATGGTTCCAACGGCACTTGCTGTAGCATCACTGCTGTGTGGAGCAGCAACCTGGAGTGTGTCGGCGTACCTTCTGCTCCCAGACCCTGACAAAGGTCCCCTAACTTGAAGTCAAGCCTTTTCTTTCCAACTACACTGTCGCTACAATAATCTGTGCTCCTCTGAAGACTTCACGACCTCGTCGGCAAGCGTCTGAACAGAAAAACAAGAAAAGCCTTTTGCAGAAAGGCGTTAAGTGCGGGTCTTAGGTCTGCGGGTGTCTCCGTTTCCCATCCTGTCCCTGCGGATGGAAAAGACACCCGTCCATCACCGCTGTTCCCGGGAAGGTGCATGAGATCAGCTGGAGAAGCAGAGAGGTGGGTTCTTCCTTGAGATGTAAGCATCACCTGGGTGAAACTGGAGACTGTCCTGCCTTGGGAAAGTTTTACACTTTTGCTCTTTCTTTGTGGCCTACTGTTTCCATTTTGCTTCGTGCCGAGTACAGAGCAGTGTAGCTAGGCTGCGGTGGGCCATTTTGGGTTTTGCAACCTTTTGTTTTTTGAGTACTTAAGTTTGATTTGTTTTTGTTTTCTTGTTCCACTTGTGCACTTGTGTTGCACCACAAATGTAAATATGATCACTTGTTTCCTACTCCAGCTTTTTATGCTGTGAATTCATTCACGATATGTGCAGTTTGTTGCACCCCCGCCACACCCATAGGCAGCCTTGGAGATTTCAGAAGTGAAACCGACATTCTGTAGTCGCCGAGGAGTTGGAAACGTGATCAGGCAGTTTGCCCCTCCAGGAAGTTTTTCCAACCAGTTGCAGCGGTCCCCACCTCAGGTCTTCTCAAAGTCTGCCACCTTACCTTAGCGCAGTTTAATGACAAAACACTTTCAGACTCTCCAGATGTTAAAAGTCTTCACCGGAGCGCCTTTCTGGGAAGCACTGGGTAAAGATAACCCTGAACGAACAGATAAAGGGATGGCTACGTAGGTATCAGACGTCTTTCCGAAGCACGACCACGTCAAGGGAACTCAGCCCAAGCCGGTGACGGACAGAAGTACCACCCTGTTGGTGCGTCACCGCGACGCCGGCCGATCGCTGTGCGCAAATCCTCTCCGACTCTGCGTTTCGCGGATCGTAGATTATGGCTGATATTTGTCCGACCGGTGGAATTCCTGTCTTTCAGGGGTGTCGGTTCCCACGTTGCAACAAACCAACCCAACGCTAGAACGGCGGCAGCTGTATGTTAATAAAACCAATTTCAAAGCCACCGCAAGGGTAACAGACTAATATTTTCCAGAAATTAAATTAAAATCCCCGGACGACGTACGCAACGCTTCCGACTTGGCGCGCAGCCAAAAGACCCGATCGAGATTTTTCTGTTAGCGTCTATTTATATTGTGTATTTACACACTTGTTTCCCTCGAATTTTAATGAAGGCTGATCCCCTTCTCTCTCCAACAGCCACCCGTGATCCGCAGCATCCGCTGCTAAACATATTTAAACTTTACAACTTTCTCTCGACGAAGCGCCAGACGCGGGCGATAAAATGCTTCGAAAGGAGAATCCATCTTAAAACCCCTAAAATATTAGAGCGGAATAAATCAATGCGTATTGTTTCTGCAGAGGAAAATGCTGTATTGTGAAGTGCGTGGAGAGAAGCGGAAGAATGTCACTCGTGTATTTAACACAGTGAATAAAAGACAGGCTCAAAGCAATTGCAGAGATTTCCTCTGTGACATTTTCAGCAGTATAGCGCATATTGTTTCCTTGCAAGACGCCGGTTTAACAATGAGGTCTCGGAGCCATACGTCGGTCGCATGGCAACCAGCGGGCGGAACATACAGAGAATTGAAAAAACTAATTGTCTCTAAGCACACTGCTATTTTTTCTGTTTAAACCACACTTGTAGGAAAATATTGTCCTTCAGCTAAGAGCATCCCGAGCATCAAAATTTAATCCACAACGCCTGCGTCTTTGAATTGATCCCAGCGCATTATCAAGTTTTCAGTTGACTTGCAATAAACAAATACATTGTTCTCATCCTTTGTGCTTAAGAACAAAGTAACAATATTGTGTAGTTTATTTTATTCCGAGTTTTATTGGGTTTTATTCTCTGTACGGGCGCATGTGGTTCATCAATTCCCAAGCAGACAGGTGAAAGCCGTCGCGGTTTTTCAGAGGTTTTCTTTTTTGTTTTAAAAGCCGTGGAACTTAGCAATGCAGAAGCAACACGGCTCACGGGGACTTTTCTTTCTCCGCCCCAAATGGGCATCTCACCAGAACCACAGAGGACACTGCAGGTCCAGGTCTGTACTTCACTGTGGATTTTTTGCGCTTTTAAAATAGAGAGGGAGGAAAATCCTCTTAATTGGAGATGCTAAATAATTCATGATTTATAATAAGTGACAGGGAGTTGGACGGCGCGAGCAGAGGCAGAGGCGGGATGGATTCCTCCGCTCGGTGCATCAGAGCCACTCGAAACCGGAAGAAACGGCTTACGACGGAACGCGGAGCTGAAGAACGGGCCTCGTGGTCCACGACGGAATTAGTTTCAGTTGACGTTCTTGTGGGATGCTGGGAAAATCCTCCTTCAATCAGCTGCAGTTAAACCACTTTCTGGTACGTTCCAGGGGAGTGAGATTCGCCGTTAGTTTATTGCTTACAGATCACTTGCAGGTTTACTCACCCGTCCAGGGCCGCGGTTTAGATTCTCGCCCAACGCTTCAAGGGTCCTACAACTTTAAACACGAACATCCAGGTGGAGAAGACGTGTGCCTGAGGATACACCACTTTGATTTATTTCCCCTCCCATCCCGCCTCAACCGCTGCACTTATTTACTTACTCGTCCCACCTTCTGCCGGGCTCGTTCTATGGTGGTTCAGCGGCAGGTGAGCATGCTGGGAAAAATGCCTCAAAACACCTCCAACTCCGCAGTTACCAGAAACTTATTAAATTTTAAAGGCCATCCAAATTTTGAAAGATGTTCACTAACTCTTTTCCAACAGCTAGAGCTGCAAAGCCACAAATGTTGGTTTAATTCAACAGAGTATGAATTCGGTTACACATCGTAAGTTATGACATCTGTCCATCCGTCATTGATGATGAGACACGGACCTTTTGCTGCTCTGGACCGCACCCCCCCACCCAAGCCCGGGGTGTAGAGAGAGGTACGTTCTGGATGCGACGCTTCTCCATTGCACGACACTCCTATACCCGACCCACGGGGGCGTTCACTTGTGTAGTTAGTAAATCTTGATCAGTCCTTTGAGGATTGTACATCTGGAGCTCTCATGTGTAGAAGCAACTGTGCAACACCAGTTTAGTCTCCTCTGACTGCTCAGCTACATAGCTGCTCGAGTATAACAGAGTCCCGCTGCTTGGCGCAATTGAAATGTGGGACAGCAAATATCTCAACGCGATCGTTGGCTGAAGTCCGAGCCCTGGGAGCCTTCACGAGTACCCGGAAATCGACTATGGAGAAACACTACGCGGTGATAGTTGGGCCGCTCTCAGCCAGAAGAGCTCCCATAACCCCGTCTCTGTGGACGTGTAAATCTTTGTGCCGTGTCGGAAACAAGCGATCGAGTTTTTCCCCCCTTGTCTCCCGTGCGCAGAGGAGAGAAGGACGACCAACACTGCTCAGACTGTCAAGGCAGCTCTTGCGCGTTCGCACCGATGATTCAAAAAGTGAACTAACAAGCTGTTTAAAATAAGGATCTTATTATGAAAGTTGGCATAATAACTCATTTACTCAAGGTCTGCTCTGACATTTGCTGCAGCGAAGAGGTTGCTTGGAGCAGAAGTTGTGGGAAGGCAAGACGTGGGAGCAGTTCAGCACCTTTGCAGCAAACGTGGAGAGAGTGCACATCGATTTTTGCCCAAAATGGTTCCCTTTATCCAATCCAACGTGGCGACTGGAGGGACGGTCAGCAGCTGAAGGGTTAGATGGTGACGTCGCAGGGAGGCCTCATTATCCCTCCTGGAGTCTATCGACCAAAATGCCTCAGAGAATGACAGAACATGAACATGTTTCAAAGCACTTTCTCTTAACAACCCCCCCCCCCCCCCCCCCCCCCCGTGTCCCTCACCGGGCTCCACCCTGCAGNCTTTTTCTTTACAACCCCCCCCCCCCCCCCACTATAGGAGCGCCACCAAAAGACAGTAGGTTTCCGGTTCACCTTTCCAACCTGCTACCACAAGTTCTCACCAATAAGTGAATAATGGGCTTTGGAGAAAATTTCCATTGGCGCAAGAGAAGATAAAAGTGTCACCTCGATCTGGATGATATTTTGCCGCTGTGCTGCAAATTAAGCTTAAAACCCGCTTTACCTCTCGGCGTGCTTTCCGCGGCGCCTCTGCGTTTACCTCTCGCTGCATAATCGACCTCTTGATGTCAGTAATGGGACATGATTCATATCTGAGATCGCTTCTCATTGGACGTACAGCTCATCACCAGACCTACAGCTCTTCTCGTAATGGAGTGAAATGGCCCCCGGTATTAGAAGCTCGTTGGAACTGCACCGAGAAGGTCCCGATGTGCCGTACGTGGAAAGTTCAACCCTCGTTTTTTCTCCAGCGCGTAGTTCCGTGGTGGAGAACGTGCCGGTCCAACACAACCTCCCCATGATCTCTTACCAAGCAGACGATTGGCGGATGTCCATCTGAGATGAGCCCGTGCATGTTCTGGCGGGTTTGATTTTTATCGATTTATGTCCTTATTTATTTTTTCGAGAGCGGCCCACTGGACAACCACGGTAGATCTGGCACTTGGCTTCCAAACAATATTTAATGGGCTGCAAATAGACATTACTCCACCTACACAAGCCCATTACAAAAAGGACAAGTACCTGCCATTGAAAAGCTTCATCCCAGATGGATGAGCTAACGTTGGCATGTCACCGTCTACCAGCTGAACCTATTGTACTGATGCAGAGCAGATGCTCGAAAAAACACACAACAAACATGATCTGCATTTTTTTCTTCCCATCCAGTATCCACAAGTGCTCCCTCAGCTCGAGGGAGAAAGTTGGGTGGGAGGGGGGAGCAGCAGCAAAGCAAAACTGCTTGACTGATGTGCGAGCAGAACTCTGTGAATCACTGGGAGCGTTTGGCATGTTGGCAAAAAATTTTGATTTTCCATCTAACTAGCTTCAGAAGGTCAGGTGAGTTCAAGCTTGAGGAGCCACGTTTCTACAAAGCCGCTGCATTCGTCGCCAATTAAAACAGCAGAAGGGATTCGGATGAACATGGTATGGTAATTTAAAGCGTGAGGTTTGCCTCTAATCGTTTTTGTATTCAGAGTTAGAATTCAGGGAAACATTAAGAACCTCAAGGCCAAAGGTGAAATGGAATTAGTAGCATAACCCACCCGCTGAAGGATTCCCTTCCTAGACTTTTTGCCTCGTGTCCACAGAGTTGAACAAAGGCCCCTAAATCACTCACGCGGTCTTTTAAGAAGCTTCCGGGGGCGACTCCAGTCACCCAAACCACGTTTCGCTCGGCATCGCCATCGTCTCGGCCCGTCTGTAGAGGCACTTGATGTAGAGACCTCACCTTTCTGCCTTAACCTTCACTAGAAGACATTTTAAACAATTTTGCAAAGATGGCTTAAGCCTGATGATAATAACAGAGGTTGCAGCCCTGATTGCAGAAATGAGACGGAATTATGATATTAACATTCATTCGAAAGGACAAAGAATATCGAGAATTTAATCACTGATTAAGGGGGAAAATAAACATCTGAAAGCAACGTATATTACGCTCCGTCGATTTTTTTTTTTTAGTTATTTCTTGACGGTTTGCTTACATGTTAATGATGACTTCAGCACTCGGGGCGTTTTAGTCCAAAGGCCTGTCAGGACCATCAGAGACTAACAAGAAGGAAAGGAAAGGTCTCCCATAATGTGACATTTTGCGTTCATGAATTTAAAAAAAAAAACACAGACACCACCCTACTGTCCACAGATACCTGAAGAAAGACTTTGCCTGGGTTTTAAGGTGAGATGTAGAAATGCATTTGTAACACAAATCAAATTATTACTTCTTATTTGGCTCATTTATCAAAGGGGATTATAGCATCAGATCAACCTTATCATAGTTCTAATTCTGACCTTGACCAGCAGGAGCTCCGTTTGAATCCAGGACCTTCAGACTGCATGGGATATATCCTTCCATCCATTCATCCATCCTTCCATCCATCCATTTTCAATAACCGCTTGTCTTGGTCATGGTTGCGGCGGTCCAGAGTCTATCCTGGGATCGCTGGCCACACGGCAAGGAGGGGGTACATCCAGGGTGGGATGCTAGGTGGGCGCACACACACACACACACACACACACACACACACACACACATGCACAGAGTCACACACTACAGGCAGTTCAGGGTGAGCAATTAACAAGAAATACATTTTTGGACTGTGGGAGAAGAACAGGAAAACACGACACAGACTGGGCCGCGTTTGAGGTCACGGCTCTTCATCATCCGCTTGGACGCGCGCAGCCGATCTGCGGACGACCGGGTTTCCAGACACGCGTGGAAACGGAGAAACTCAGTGAGCGAGGAGATGCACAGAAACGCGATTCTTAAGCGATAAATCATTATTCTGCCCATAAGTATTGATGCCAATTACTGTAATAATATGGAGCGAGAGCTGCTGGCTGAGAGTTAAGGTCAAGCTGGTTTTTGGAAACAGCCGTGCGGGAAAGCAGCAGCGGCACGGCGACGACCGCACACACGCAGGAGCGTGGAGGATAACACACTTCTCCCGGCGTCCCGCTGAGGCCCACGCTCACTAACACACACCGCTGCCTCTCGTCCAGTCAGTCTCTCGGCTGTAATGGCTTAATTATGCCGGGCCTGTTGGATGGTTTGTTTTCACATCCACTTTGAGGAAGGAAAAAAGGCACGAGATGGAGGGGTGGGTGGGGGCTTGAAGCGGGACCGTGGGGGCCCGGTGCCCGCCAACTCCCGCCAAACATGATTAAAATGTGGACGTCCGCCGCAAAACGGTCGGTCCCAGCAGACAGCCGGTGCAGGAGGAAATGGGATGGAATCGTCTCTGAGAGCCGCAGCTGCCGACGGCTGCATGAAATGGCATTCGATCGATATGTTTACCAGTAAAGCTGTGCTAATTGTTCAGTTAGCGAGTGTGTGTGTGTGTGTGTGTGTGTGTGTGTGTGGGGTGGCAAATGAGCCACGGGAAGACGCCGATGAGAAGATGGGCCTCCGAATCTAAGTGAAGGAAGGGAAGCGTGACGGGACAGGAGCCGGGGGGGGGGGGGGG
>UFQX01000193.1:718607-721466 GCA_900497675.1 Arapaima gigas | reverse complement strand
GGGGGGGGGGGGGGGGGAGGGGGGGGGGGGGGGGGGGGGCAGGGATGCTCAGCAAACGGTGTCAGTCTCCGGCTACTAAAATGATGGCGGCAGAAGGGAGACGGGGCGGCGATAGGTAAAGAGGGGGGCGATGACCCCGTCCCTTCCCGATTTCCATTTCCACCCCTAGGTTCGATTTGGGAATCAGAACAGCACTGAAGACATCTGGAGGCGGTGGGGATGGAGGACGATGAGGGCAGCTGCAACAGAACCAGCCTTCGGCTGCGTGGAAGGGTTCCGGAGGGGGCGGAGTCTAAATGTTGCCTAAATGTCGGCAGTCACACGCACGTCCGGTGTGTCATCCAAAGACGGCTTGTTTGACACCACCACGTTGCTGGTTCGCATCCCTACACGTAGCTGCGTGTAGAAGTGACGTGTAAACAGAAAATACAGCAGATGGTGTTGGAGTCATTTATGAAGCTTTCAGGAGATCAGGAGATATGGGTTTGGGAGGGATTCAGCAGCTCGGAACGACAGAGGGAGTTTGTTACACCAAAACTGAGAACTGTCACTCCTAGTTGTGGACCCCCATGAGTGGATCCACCAAGTGGCCAGAAGTGGAGGAGTACAGTATGCCTGTGTTGGGGGGGGAGTCAGTGAAACGCTGTTGCTAATACCTGGTTCATGTTGGAGACAGTCTTGATAAATGGTCTGTCTTTTATTTGCTTCATGCCATATTTTAGGGTTCAGGGGGTCTTAATAATTCATCAAATGTTTCAAGACTCCTCCTGCCTTGAACTATGGCGTAAAAGTTGAGTTTTTTCATTAGTCCCGAAGGCCGTTCTGTTTCATTTCCTACTCTCTACTTTCCTACATTTGCATTCAAGTTAACTACTTATACGGCAGATAAGCGGTTTATCTATCCATCTCTCTGAAAGCACGACCTCCTACCTGCCTTCCAAGTGCCACCTGAACATCTTGCAAGCATTTTGCAGGTTTCCCGTTTCTCAATAATCTGACTTTGTCAAATTATGCAAGCCTTTGCCAAAGTTAGAGGGTGGCCATCGCATAGTGACACACTGTCCAATAGCCCTGCATCGAAATAAACTACGTGTGACATCATACTGCCACATGAAAGGAGTTCTTTTTTTCCCATCGGAGCAACGCAAATGCATTTAAACGGTAAACGCTCGGAATCCCCCTGTTAAATTTCCGCGGCTTCCGCATTTGTTCTCCGCCGCTCCATTTCTGCTCTGCTGTGCTGAAAGACACCCAGGGGTTTTTCTCCAGCAATCTGTCCCATCTTCTGTTTTCTCTTGTCTACATTCCAAGTTCATGTTCCGTGTTTCGCGCTCAGATGTTTGGTACCGTCTTCCAGGTTCACCGACGTGGAGGCTGCGTCTGCTTCCCTCATCCTGCCCTTACACTTCCTATCCCTTGTGGATCTTGAATGACCTGGGGTTACGTCCCACCTTCTGCTGTTAAGCCTTCGAGTAACGTACCTGATACAGTAGAAATTACCCCGCTGTACAAACGGGAAAAGAGCTAAATATACAAACTGAGTAAAGTAAAAGGCGCCAGAGAAAGACGCCATCTGATCGATACTTGCATATTTGCTGCAAAAATTATAACCCCCAAATTTCCACAGCATATTAACCCCATGTCCTTCCTGACCTTATTTCACCCCCGGCTTCAGAACAGCCGCAGAATGGTTCTTGACAGCAAAGGATCGCACGACGGTGCCGCAGTACGCGAAACCTCCGGGCTCGGCCACGTGCGACACCCCGATTCCCAAGAGTGGAAGAGGCCTTTGAGCCACAGCAAAATGTGCAACAGGGTGAAAAAAATTGCACAAAAAATGCAAATTAGGAACACGGTAGCCAAGGGAAGGTAGCACATTAAACATGGACCAGCGGCTCGCTAACATAGGGAAGCTACCAACGAAATGCGGACCAGCGACGTGCTAGCAGAGGGAAGCTACCTCGGTTGGCTGCCAAGAAAACCATCAGTCAGGCAGTTATTGTACAATAAGGTCACACCTGCCTGGCGCCGCCTACGTGAACGTGAAAAGACACGGTGACAAATCCATCACGGCGCCGACAACGTCCCCGGCAACCCGACCTCATCAAACCCGGCCCCTCCGTTCCCCACAGCCCCCATCCTCATCTTTGATGTCTTCTTCTTCCCTGCGGTCATTTTTTTTTTTTTTTTTTTGCATTTACTGACTTACTTGGGAACAATCTCATTTACGTCCCATAAGAAGCCCGGCTACAAAGGACGACGTCTTCGCAACGTCCGCCTCGCTCATTTCCGCTGATAAAAGTTATTATCTTTCCATTCCTTTCTGTCCCACTCTCCCTCAGACACATTATGCTTGCAAATCACCACATTAGGGCTTCACAAGGCAAATAAAAAAAAAAATAAAATAAATAAATAAATAAAATAAGAAACAGACTTATGAATTTGAATAAGAGGCAGAATAAATAATAAACACCGTCGCTCGCTGAAGGTCTGGCGCTGCGGAATAAAAAGCTTGTAATTTATAAATTGCACGCCGTTCGTCTTTCAGACCCACAGGGGACCAACATGTTATAATTAAGTGCGGGGAAAAAAAAAAAAATTTTTTAAAAATCACTAAATAAATATATAAATTTTAAAGTGGCTTGATTTGTTCAGCTGCTTGATTAGAAACAAAATTGCGTTTTATGTGGATTAATTGCCCCCCTTTTAAAGCGACTTCAGTTAAACAAAACCGCAGCAAAGTTTTCCCTGACGGTGAGGATAACAAACCGACCAGAGTTAAAGGACGGAGACAAAGTGCACAGGCTGGCTAAAGCGAGTAGACGTATAGACTGTTCTCAGAGTCCTCGGTGTTTTGCT
>UFQX01000193.1:646107-713607 GCA_900497675.1 Arapaima gigas | reverse complement strand
CCGAGCACGTGAGATGAATTTTTACAGAGGATGTTTAATTTAACACTCGGTCTGCTGGAAACGTGCAGCGAGGATCGCAACCCATCCCATCTCCGTCCTCGCCAAAGAAGAACTGCCTGCCTGAAAGCCTTGGAGCGGATGACTCTGGTTCTACACTGACACTTGGTCGGGAGATTTCACCTCTTGCCGGAGCGGTGGTCACCAGTTTCGACAGAGTAATCCATTTTGGGTTTCCAACAGAGCCTCGATTCCAGGGCGGGAGGATCTTAGCAGATGGCTCGGTCCTCCTGGAGCAGGTCCGACAGCAAAGGCTTGGAAGGCCTACCATGAATCTGCTTTGCCATTCAGAAGGAATAGAAACGGGCCACTCCACGGAGCTGAGGACTGCTGACGTGGTGGTTTCATGCTGACAATGGCTGTTGAAGAACTGCGTCACGTAAGCTCCGTTTCCCGATGCCATTCAGAGGAAAGCGCCGCTGAATGGCGTGGCTCCTTCAGGAAAGCAAGTTTGACAACCCCCAAATTAAATGATTGGATCGCTTTCTTGAGTAGAACGGGGGGTATGAGGGGGATGGCATTTCCCGACATTGTCACACACAGGCTTAATGACTAGTTTACGGCGAAGAGCAAGCTGCCCCTTTTAGCCGCATCGATTGTATTGGGGAAATGTCCTCCTCGGGCATAATTGTCCGACTCCAGCGAGGCCTCGGCAATTTCCCCTAGACCAGACAACTGGCTGCTGCCCAGGCAGGGAAACAAAAGCAATCTGTTCTGCACCAGGGAGACAGGGATACAATTTGCAGCCATTTCCCTATTTTTTTTGCCTCGTTCCTCGGTGCCATATCCACCATCTTTGACTGCATTTAGCTTGCAGTCCATGGCTACGCGTGTTCCCTCACCCAGACTGGATATTGGCGGAAATTAACTAAACCAAAAGCCCCCCAGGCTTCATATTGGCGCACCGTACCAGCAGAGATGTCCACTACGGTGCCGCGGCAGCGCTTCTTCGATCCCTTCATTTGAAGCTCCCTGCTGGTCAACATCTGCCTACCATGGAAGCCTTGGGAGGCGTGCAGTTTTGAGAAGCGAACAGTTGGGGAATTCGGACTGCTTTGTGCGTTAACCCTTCCAGCAGACGGGCATGTGAGGAAGGTGGAGAACCAAAGTCATCGCTGTGACGTTATTAGAAGCTAACTGGTATTCTGTGGCTGGACCTTCTCCGACCCCTGTGGTTTGCAGATAAGTTTTACACAGTTCATCAAAGCTGCCGTAGGTTTGGGGTGACGAGGGACTTGTAGTACCTTACCTACTTGTTCACATTTGCTGAGTCAGAGTTTCGGAGATTGTATCGCGACCAGCCGTAAGACTGTAGCCCATCGATTACTTGACAACTGCCATTTCATTGCAGTAGTAAATGCTTCTTGGCCAGATGATCATTAAAAATTAAGGCTCACCCTGTAGAAACTTACCTGCATAAGCAAAACAAGAACAACATCGGCTGCTGGCTGGATTCTGCCAACAGAATCTCACAGAAAGTCCCCACTTTCTGACCCAAGTCTGCAACAAAAAACAATTCCATCTTGTCAGGTACTTGATCTAAGTGGCTTCCATCTATACCCTGCTGTATAAGTACATAAATAACCTCTTCTGTATGCGGCTTCTTATAGACCCATTTCAAATGCAATGAGCTGATTTTCAGAAACGGAGAAACTGAAAGTTAACCCACAACTTGTTGTTACACTTTGATTCACAAACCCTGAGATTATTGGAAGTTAGATGATAATGTAATAATAATAAATAATAATAATAAAACGTTATAATAATAGCTAAAAATATCATCTAAGTAAAAGCCTCTCCTGTGGACTCCGTTTTGTACGGATGTGACAAATTAAGCGGAAAAGCAACATTTCTGCAACGGGTTTGAAAACTTTGCAGAACATGTGAGCGCGATCATTGTTAAATTTAACATTAAAAGGATGTTTGCGTCAGGTTCTTGGGTGAAGCAAGAGGCAGAGAAAAAGTCTACGCTGTTAGGTTTGTAGGTTATACTCGTACGCGTTCCCTGACTTCGGCAAGAAGGTATTGGCAGCCGAGCTGACAACCAAAGAACCTGGAAAGAGCTTCACCACAGCGGTTCAAAGGGTAGCAGATAGTATCATCTGTCAGGTACTCCTGCTGCTGGCTTACAGATTCTGCATTAAATAAAAAATAAAATAAAAATTCACAAGTAGTCAAAGCTCAGATATCGAACCTTCAAATTTTTCTTACGAATCACTCGCCTCAGTTGCGGGAAAGTACATTTCATGCACAGTCGTGACAGACGCTCTTTGATCGTGCCTTTCAATTCTTGTATCGCCATTTTGAGTCATTTCAGCGCTGCGGGATGGCGAAAAACAAACCTCGATCTTCTCACATTGGAACATGCCTCCGAGTCCGAGGTTTTTGGAAGGCGCCATTTTTTGGTATGGGAAAATTTGGATTTTTTTTCTTCAGCCGGAAGAACACGTCCCAGGTGACAGATAATCCCAGCGCGTACAAGGACAAGATCAAGGGCAGAAGCTGTGGATTTCGGATGAAGATCAAGAAGCATTTATTCCTAAAGCAGGAGGGCTGACCGTTTCGGTGAAGAAACGTGCGCTTGTTGTGCGCCGAAACCAATCGCCTCAAGCAGATAACAAGCCAGTCAACTCAGATACATTTCCTCCATAGTGATAATCCCACAGTTACCTGAAAACCTTCTGCAGCTTTTTTTTGCCAGTAAAGGTTTGGGGACGAGAGGAGACAAATTTTGTTAAAATCCAATTTGCATCCCTCCCTGGGCCATCATCCTTCAAGTGGGGAAGAAAGGCGATTATGACACACAAACGCACCATCTAGCCGTCTGGGAGGTGTCTGCCCAGGAGGGAGATTCTCCTGCCCCCCCCCCCCAGCATGCATCTGCGGAGAGTGCACTGGCATGCCGATGAAGGCCCAAACTCCTGGGCCTAGAGCCAAATCCCAGGAAGCTCCCAATCTCGATGCTGAAAAAACCACTCGGGTTTCCTTTGGGGGGAAAAGACAACATGCGAACACTTATTGCTCTTATCTCCAAACATCTGCCAGAAACTCCGTAAGGAGGCTTGTGATGTACGTAGAACCATAAATGTTTAACACACTTGGATGCGTCTATTAGAGGGGACGGCGCAGTTCAGCTTTCTCCATTTCTTTCTCTTTCCTGGAATGACACCAGGTGAGCTTCAAACTCTGTCCCAAAGCTTGTTTTTTCAGATTTGAGTAGCACGAGCGCTGAAGAAGTGGATAACACACGAGGAGAAATAGGCACACACACACACACACACACACACACACACTCACACAGGGATCTAATTTTGTCAAACAAGCATCTGTGCTCACTGTCACCATTACCTGGCGGAGAGTCTGCTCCATGCAAGAAGATTGCTTTTGATGGATGTCAGGCTGAGATGTTATTATAGTTTTCTTCCCCCGTTTCAGTTGTGCATTCTGTTTTTCATCCAAAGAGATTTTTTTAAAAAATATTTTTCGATGAAACAGATGAAATGCATTTGAATGCAAAGCTAATAAAAGAATACTCCGCTTTGTCCATGTACTTTTGCTCATTCCTCAATTGAAATAATCAGATTAATGCCTGTCAGTCTGGCTGGTAATAATACAATACAGCGCGGCTTTTTTTTTAAACATTTATCATTTTTAAACGTTACTTTCACGAGGGAAGTGTTAAACAGTGTATTATTATCGCTGCTTCAACATGTGCCGTGTTTGCTGCTAATCTCAAAATGCAGATTTGATATTTAAATCTCCTCCTTTCATTTCCACGCAGCTCCTGTCCTTCTCGCTTCTGCACATTCAGGTTTTGTTTTCTTCCACAGCTTTTCTTTCTCCCACAGTTCCTCTTTCTTTCTCTTGTGGAGAGTTTATAGAAAGAATTTTGCCCACATGCGCGCGCGCGCGCGCACACACACACACACACACACACACACACACACACACACACACACACACTACTTCGCTTATCCTTTGTGACAATAACCGGACTTTAATTACTTTTTTCAATTTAATCCACTAATTGAATTTCCTTTGATAGCGGGGAGATAATGCCATTTGTGTCTTCAAAACTGATATTGACACCATGGATAAATGCGCTTTTCACAGATGAAAATTCAACTGAATGTAACTCCAAAGCTACCACCTCCCACGTCTCAACTGTCTTCATTGTTTAAGTTTAACTCCTGCCGGGTGTTTCTCAAGGTTGACCACTAGGGTCTTCAGTAGCCTGCTGTAAGTCCAAGAAAAGAAAAAAAATTAAATGTCTACTAATATTTTATTGCACGTCAACCTCTCTGAAGATGAGCTTCACTGCTCAGAAGCTCTAGCACCAGGAGAACTTTAAAAGGACTTTATCTGGGTCAGTCCACATTTTATGCTGTGTTACCCCACGGCTCCCTCCTTGACGCCAGAAAAATTCAGCCACCCAAAGGCCCAGTACCACCACTGGGAGAACCTGAAAAGATTCTGGATGGATAGGAGGCCCACCAAGGTGGATCCTTTGTAACAGTGGGCTGGGAAAGTGTAGTGATCTCCTACTGTCACGGTTTCAGCTCACGACTTGGGGAAGGGCACCGATTCTGCGTGCTGCAGAAAAGAGAGATGAAGTGTCAGGGGATGGAGGTGGCGTGGGGGGACTGGGACCGGAGGAGAGGGCTATATACTGTGAAAGGATTGGGGGAAAGATATTACCTAAGTGCGCAAGGGTGGATAATACAGAATAAAAAAGCTTTTGCAGTGGAGGAGAGCAAAGCAACAACGGAGAAATAGAAAGAGGACCAGATTCGGAAGGAATCTGGTCTCTTATTTTCTCCCGATTATCCAGGCAGCTGTTTTTGTTGCCCACGAAGCCGGTTTCCTTCTCGCTCCAAAATATAATTACATGGCTGGTCTTTAACAAAGGTAACGGTTCGGATACTTGGACGTGTCCAGGTCCAAAAATGGTAATAAAGAAGCAAATAGCAGACATGGATGAGTAGGAAGAATGAAGGTGCTGGTCGGGAGTGGATTTTGAACCCCTGGAACTAAGAGCTCTTCTGGATAAAGCGGCTCTGCCAGGGGTCTCCAGGTGCCGCAGCAGACGCGGCAAGAGCCGGACTGGCACAAGCGCGGCAGCTCGCGTCCTATTCCTTGCCTCGTGCCGTGCATCTATTTCACATTCCTGAAGCGCTCCATGTTGAGCAGCTCAAAGGTAGAATAAAAGGGACCCTCACTGTACTTCAACCTTCTGGTTAAGCACTCCAGCCCTTATACGCATCACCTGTTATGTGTCGTCACATATTTACCGTATCACCGTTTTGTCTTTCGTCTGAGGGAAGTTTCCAGGTACAAACTGTGGCCGCTTTGGTGAAATATTTCTAAACAAGTCATTAGAAAGAAACTATACAAGTAAAACCTGCCGAGTAGCCTGTCTTTCACGTCTAAGTAAATGTTCCCACGCGTTTCGCGGGTGGGAAGATGTAGATACTTTCTCTACGAGGTATGATTTTCTTATTATAAACAGACGGATAACCCTGGGTTTAAACCCGAACAAGTTTCCTGCACAAACACACAGAGCCCTGATGTTCTCCTCTCTCTCATCGCTGCTGTCATTTCGTTTGACTTACACTGATTTTCTTTGCAGTTGCTGTGTGGATAGAAAGGTGTTCAGGTTCTGAAATCAATAGCTCAGTCGCGTCTGCTCCGGTCCCATCAATCGGGGGGGCCGGTGCCGCAGTCTGGACAGATCATCCCGTCGTAGCCGACGACTGACAAGAACAGCGGTGAAGAGAGGAGGAGAAAAGGTCACCGTAACCATGGAACTTTGCATTTTGCCACCATTTACCTCAGCTGGGATTCATCCGAGAAAATACGTTCAAAGAGGAAACACTGGAAGAATAATCTGTACGGTGCGCAAAACGTGATGTTTTATGACCAAATGCGGAGGAGAAGACTCGGTTAATACTCCCTCTTACAGCTGCTGCAGTCACAGAGTAATGCGCAGGAGATAAAGGGGAACTACCCATCATTTCCAGGCAGTTTCCGCAACCTTTAGAGATGATATTTCAAATTCTGTTTCACTGAACTCCTAAGCTCTTTCGAGCCCCGAAGAGGTCATATTTTAAATTGATTTATGAAATGTAAAAATAGTTGCTTCGTAGTCAATATTTCATAGTAGCCGCTTTGCCGCAAATTCGCATTCATTTGAACTGCTCGAACCTCTTCAGGCTAAAGTAGTTAATGACCGAATAGCGAATCGCGGCACCAGTTAAAACAGCTCTCAGGAAGACTTAAAACGGGGGCATCAATTTGAAATGAATAAACATATAGCAAGCAAAGAGATTTTTACGCTCCGTGTTAACTGCGGCTTATTTATATCCGGGTTTAAAGGAAAGTTAAGCAATTTGTTATTTTTCAGATTTGAGCGGCTTTTGACACATCGGCCGCCATTCATCTAAAACGGGTCTTTGGTACAGCAGTCGTTCCTGTTCGCGTACAATACAGTATATTGTGAAGATTGATTTAATGGGCCTGTGCGTTCAGTTTGGAACGCGTCAGCTTTTTGGTCGATGTGACAGACGCGGTGTGCGTTCAAGGTACAAAACCCATCTTGGCCCCTGGCAGAACAAAAATGGAGTAGTTCTACGTCGACTCCAGGCTGATGCGCCTGAATTGCACAATGGCAGGCCTGTGAACGCCACGGATTGTCCTCGTTCCTCATTGTGAATGGATCCCCGTAAGCTTCCCCTGCCCACGGAGAAGCAAACTCCATTAGCTTCTTTACATTTACATTCTACTCAGGTCCCTGGATTCTGTTTCAGCTGCAACTAAGAAGAAGTTGCAGACCACACCTTAGAGCGGTAAGGTGATAATGTGACAAAATGAAACATCTTAGCAGGTGATAATGGTCCAATAAATCTTCCCCACAGCCACAGATGTCAGGTGGCACCCGGGTATCTCCAGGGAGGTTCACTGCCAGTGGCTCTCCAGTTGTTCAACCAGAAGGGAAGAAAACACTGCAGATCATCCTCCAAGGCTGTTGAATTAGAATTAGTCATTATGAGAACCATCTTACCATAAAGGTTCCATCTTGTTCAAACCAACAGAAGAATTCAGTGTAATTACTGGACGCTCTTGCTAAAGGCAGAACCACCCGTCGATGCCAGTTTTGCTGACAAACATCACGGCTGCTTCTCGGAATTGGAAAAGAAGTAATGAAATCTCGGTCTCAATAGGAAGAAAAAAACCGCATGACATACGCAATACCCTGCAGCTATGTTTATTTGTTATTCTGCAGAGCGATGGGCGACACCAAGAGAGGCTTTTCTCCGCATGTTGGGAAGCTGGGCCCCTGGCGATGATTAGAGCTCCTGCCTGTCTGACAGGACCTGGGCATCTGCCAGGCATGATGGAATTGAGTTCTGATGAGACACCCAGGATGAGCAATGGCACTGACAAAAGATGCCTGAGAAGACAGGTTCTGCAGGTGGGGTGGCTGGAGCAGGGGGTTGAAATCTCTTTTGTTGACAAAAGAGAGAGGTGACCTACACGAAAGGTAGGCCCCTCACTGCTCCTAAAAGCAAATTGTGAGCTTGGCGGTGTTAGGTAAGGAAAGATATTAAGGACCACCCTCATTATCTGCTGCATACAGATGGGGACTGTTACACTTTTACTCAGCGAATACCTCCGAAACCTGACAAGTACTTCAGCCTAAATAACCGTGGAGGACCCGTGCAGCTGCGTTTGTGGGCGAAAGCCTCTGTGGAGTTTATACACGGGGGTCGCCCACTTCTCACACCAGTGCGGCACTGGAACGGATGGAAAACCTGAGATCGTGCTGCGAACGTGACAATACTGGCCAGCGACGCGTGCGACCACTTGCAGTGTTCGATTTTTCTGCTAGGCAACTTGAACTGTTTTACTCATTCATACAGGTTGGAATTTTTACCACGTGAAATAGTTTGATCAAAAGGTCACAGTTCCAACCATTATGCCGCCTGGTGTCCAGTCATGCCCAGGAACGCTGCCAACAGGACAATTGCTGAGACCCATGGTGGCCTCCAGGGGGACAGTCGCCAGCGAGTGCAAATACGGGGTGTAACGTAAACACGGCGGTGAAATATCACGGAAGCCGGTCATTTAAAATAAATAGAAGACGCCGGCTTTTGAAGCCCAGTCCTGCGAGGAGACAGACATGGGTTCGGACCTACAGTTCTCACCCGGTTCTGTTCCCAGCCATCTTTTCTCACCGCAGCTTCCCAAAGGAGCGCTACACAACACCCAGTGGCTTTGGTTACAGAGGAAAACCACTGGAATGAATGCGATTTAGAAGGACGAGAGCGACCGCTGCGCTCAAGGACTTGACCGAGACATCGGCGGGCCGGACGTCCTCGGCCGCGGAACTCGGCCCGCGAACTGCTTCCGTACCGGACGGGATTCCGACAAGGGGGAAAAAAAAAAAAAACACCAACAACAACAACGGCGTAAAGGATCCCGAAAAACGCGCAAAACAACGACGCGACGATCCTTACTGAAAACAAGCGGGTTAAAGGATCATTCGGCTCTGCTAGCTTAATTGTGTCGACTAACTTTTTATAGGTTGCGAAGCGAAATGCATTAAAGGGATTAGCAGTTAGTATTAGAAACATGAGAGAAGGTACAGCCGGCGTCGCCGAGAGCCATTTGGGGAGGGCAGCCGAGGTAATGGTATCTAATTGGTTATGACTAAGGACTCTCCACCTCTGTGGTACCCTTAATACTATTTTCAAATCAGGCCAAGTTCTTAACTATTAATATATGTCATTTGCAGCTCTTGAATGAAAGGGTAATTCATTTTCTTAATACATTAACTTCCCACAAGCTCTTTAGTAGTGTATTAAAATAACACGCTACATCAGCTTTGAGCTTTTCCATTTCTCTCTCGCGAGCTTATTAATTGTCTGGACGGTTCCGATTGTCCGAACCCTCGAACGGCGAGATGAGGGATGTTTGAGAAATCCTGGAATGTCATCCAAGCGGAGAAGACGGCGGTCTGAGGCCTTGCCGGGAGAAACGAGCCGGCAGCGGGCGGTGCGGTGGTTAAGGGTCCGGAATGAGCGTGAAAAGGAGGCAGCTCGACGTGCCGAGGGGAGCCCTGCTTCGGCGCCCTTGAAGTGCACGACTTGGCTGAAGTATTGAGCTGCGATAAAAGGGTGAATTTGCTTTGGACAAAAATATCTATAACACAACATAACAATAACAATAACTGAAGAAAGATGGTTAAATGCTCAGGGAAAAAAAAAAAAACTTGCACTTGAAAAGCTATAAAGCATTTAATGGTGTTCCTCCTGGGCCACTACTGCTTGCTCATTCTTCTGAGTCATCCGTAAACGTTGAAGGTTCTTTATAGAAAATAAACAGTCGACGCAACAAGGGACAAATAGACTTTAAAGCGTAAGAAGCTCTTTTCACAAAAGACCAAAAATGAAGACATAAACTGAAGCTAAATCTGCCCTGTTTTCAGCTGTTTTAAGCATGTCAGTATTTAGAAGGATCTCTGCTCTCACCAGTTTCTCGAATACCATTTTTAACAGGTTAAGGACATGTATATTATGCGCAAAACACTACAGTGAAATGTGATGCTAACCTTTGAACTGCCATCGATTCCGGAATAGAACTATAACTGGTTTATGACACACGTTTGCTTGAGGGTGGATCCAGAATATGGACAAAGGGATCAGTGGGTCATGCGGTATTTGGACTAAGCAGTCAATGGGTGGAGGTAAATGAGGACCATCTCAAGGTTTGCAGTGGCACAAGCATCAGGTCTTCCTCTTTGTGGTCGAACGAGGAGATCGCAGACAACACGGCGAGCTGCTTTGAACGGACGGTAAAATTTACCCGGCTGTACAAAAAACTAAATCGCTGCGAGTAGCTTAATATACAAACCCAACGCTGCTGGTTGACTTGGACAAAGGTGTCAGCAAAACAGTGGCGACTGCCCTCAAAAACTGCTGCGAAGATGTACGAGAAGGGGTCGTGACCACAGACAAAATTAACAGTCCCATTATTTCTCTTACTCCCTTCGCAGGTGTGATCCTAGTGTGTTGAGATGTCAGATACAAAGGGGGTTTGAGTCCCCAACACAGACACGACACAGTTACTTTAAGTCCGCTTTGGTTTGACTACATGTAATATGCACAGTTTCTAAAGGTATCTGTGTGGCACCGTAGACCCTTGTCGCCTTGCAGATTTCACCCTGGCTCTTGTTTGTTGCGGCGTGGACCGAATCGACTCATTCAGCACTGTCGAGAAGCGGGCTCTCGGATGCGAGTGCACACCCGGGGACTCCGAGAGCGCTTTACAGGCTCTGTCAAGCCTGAAATTTACAGCACTATGCCAACAAATTTAAGAAACGAGTGGCTCTTGGGTTCCTGTTAAGAGAAGAAAGGCTAAATCAGCCAAGCGAAACCGGTGGGATTAGAAATCACAGCTTTGTTGTGGCTTTATAGCGAAGCGGCCCCTGCAAAACAAGTACCCCCACCCCCCCAGGTCGACGAGGAGACAGGGCTGGTCTGCAAGAGACCGCTGCGTCGCATGACACTCTGCAAACTCTCCCGCCTCTGCATCGTGGGCTCCTTTGGCGACACCGCGGACAGGTGCTCTCCTAACCCGCTCACCGCGCCTCCTCTCAAACACACGTGCGCCCCCCTGGGTGCTCAGAAGAGTCCTGGGCCCTTTTTTACACTTTAAATAGCGCACGAGTCGAAGGTGCCGGTGGACAAAGTGAAAAGCAGCGGCGACGGACTAAAACGCCGCCGTCGGCCTGGCACAGCGGGGTCTGCATGGTAAAAAATGTGGTAAAATTGAGAATCCAGAGCACAGGCTTAGAGAGCTGAAAAATTTTGGGTACCAGAGCTGATGATGACCATGTGGAACTTATATATAGTCCTGTTCTGACATCTCCGCTAACCTTGCTAACATTTGCCAGCCGCTTAGCCTAAAAACTAAAATCTTATTGCACGGCAACAATGCTGGTTAAAAAAGGCACCCAGCTTAGATAGTTAAGGTGCATAAAACTGGTAAAGTGCGTATCGCGCTCCTGAGAACGGTGATGTTATGGGGTTGCAGCTAAACCCGTGAAACGTATTAAGGGTGTTTCCATTGATCGGCTGCAGACAGACTGATTTCTGCCCCGACCGCACGTGATCTTTCCCACCTGGCCTCTTGGGTTGGGGTCTCGTCTCCTCGAGTTGCCAGGAATTTCAAGATCTGCTGGCGTTATCGGTCAGCAGAAGCGAGCCGGGGTCCCACCAGGAAGTCGGATGTGAGCTTTAATTACTTGGTTCCCCCTGGCGAATGTCGTGGGAGACAAATGTTTTAAAGGCCACACCGTCGCTCTCAAACGGGAGAGATTTGTTACAAGGGGCTTCGGTTAAAGAAGCGACTCTGTGTCTGAGCTTCGCAAACAGTGAAAGGTGGCAATCCGTCTCCATGCGGGAAGCAATAACTCAATGAGCCGAGGCCCGTTTCTCTCTTTCTGCTGGGATTTATTGTCCGGGCTCTGAGAGACTCGGACGGGCCGAGGAAGAGGCTGCTGTACGTTTGGGGAAGTAATCTCAGGCGAGAAGAGCGAGCATCTGAAATAAAGTAGGCGGATGGAACACGGGGCTCGGCGCCTGCTGATGGATTAGCTTGTTCCCTTCGGTTCTGTTCAGTTCCTCTCAGACCCGGTACTCCCTGGCTCAACCAGACCGGCTCCTGTACGATCGCTGGTCTGAGTACCGCGGTACACATCACAGTATTACAGTACTGCTGGAATTCCACGACCGCAGGACGATTAGAGCTGGACAGCGTGACAGGCTTCACCACACAGTCTCCAAGGACCACTTGCACATTTCGCCAAAGAGGCGCGTCACTAAACCCGCCTTGAAGCGGGATGAGAGGTGGGGAAACCGTGGGCAATTTCCAGCGTGTGGGAAGTAAAAAGAATAACGGAATTTCACTAAACAGCCAACAGAGTAGATGAGAAAGGCAAAGAAGGAGCTGCTTTATGGACATTATCAAGAACAGCAATCTCCACAAAGTCGGCCATTTTTCTGCGGCGGGGGGTAATGTAATTATAGAGCAGGTGATTGAAGCGGGGAAACGGTGTGTGTGTGTGTGTGTGTGTGTGTGTGTGTGTGTGTGCGTGTGAGTGCTTATCATAACCCAACAGAGGAGATCTCTGCCTTACTTGCAAGCCTTACCTTCTCTATACTGTTTTTATCAAAGGCCTCTTAAAGAGACCCATGGGAAACCTGGACTGTGTTTGCGCAGGAGAAACATTTTGTGCGGTGACTCTGAAAAATGCTGAGTAAGTTTTGAACAGCGAGGATAGAGAGACAGCGAGTGATGTTTCGAGGAGATGCCCCCATTATCTCCGTTTCGATTTCTCACGATTTCTGCGAGAAACTGCGGGTTGAAGTATGCAGGAGCACCGAATTCAGTCAGAATAAGTGAACTTTGATGTTTTTGTTCGGCTCGCGCGTGCTGTTCTTCTGAAATAAAGATGAAAAGTTTTATTTACTTTTTTTTGTTTATCCAGCTTCTTTGTCCAAGGCCTTGCACAATGTAAGGTTGGTATCTTAAGCTACTTAGTTATTTACCCACTTTTAAAGCTGGGCAACGTGTACAGCATCAGTTCTACACTCCAGGGTGCTACAGGAGCGGCGGGACTCAAGCCTTCGGATTACTGCGCTAATAAATCTATTTAAATAAATACATAAAGTGAAAAACTAGAGAAAAAAATGACCGATTAATATAATTTACTGCAACCCAGTGAAACTGCTGAATCAGCCAATTTGATGTGCCGCTACATAAAGGTCAAAGTACTGTACCGCACGCTCCCCGGTAAGTTGTCCAAGACCACTTACAACAGCGCAAAAAAAAGAGGCAGAGAGAACATCTAGACAGACATGCAACAGCTGGCGCTAGTCAGAGTTAAAACAATTCCCATAAGCTTTATTCAAGGCTCACGGACATCTATCCTTCGTATTATGACAGAGATTCGTGTCCGCAACGTCTGGAGTCTTCACTCGCACCTCAGAATCAGTCTGGCAAAAGCAGCGCTTATTTTCTCCTCCGCAACACTTGTCGTAACTCCAAGATAGACCTCCTCTTATTTCTCAAAAAAATCTGCTATCTGGGTTCACTGCATCTGTTAGCCCCCGACCTAATCTTCACTCTTGGGCGTCTTTCGAAACAAGCGGACGACAAACACCGACGCGCCGGATTAGGAATTGAAAAGCTGTTAAAATCGCGAGCGGGACGTTGCGGGAACGGCAGACCGGGGTGAACAGTTAACCCGTCGTTGGACGGGGGCTGAGTCGAGAGTGGTCTCCTAGCAACCAAAGAAAAACAGCCTTCGCGTAGCTCTCTGGCATCCGAGGGGTTTCATTTACGGGGGTTTAATTAAAGAGCAACAAATTACTGCGGTTAGTTGTAATTGTGAAGTTAAAGGATCCCGCTTGGCCTTTCATCCCTGATAAATCCCGTTCTTGCGGGTTGTAATGACTTATAAAGACGGGGTGCTTCACCCTCCCGGATCTCCGTTTCTGCCCAGGCCGTCATCCCTGACCCGGCAGGGTGCAGCCGATCGCCACGTGGAACGGGCCTCCGGAGTATTACCGTGGCAAATCTCGCTTGGCTGGAGCAAACAGACCGCAAGCCCCACCGTCGGACAACGCGGAGTCAAGGCGTCTGAGAGGATGGGCTAGATCCTAGTGTGTCCCATCCCACCTCTCAGAGGCCCGTATCTCCATCTCACAGCCAAAAAGCGCGGCAGCAGCCCCGGTGGGACGCTCGTGCAGAAGGTCCAGATAAGGCTCACTGCAGATGCTACCTGCACCCGGTTCCTGGGTAGCACAACGTGGGTCTCAATTTTTTTTTCTGCTCAAAAATTGCATTTTCTCACCAAGGACTGGGACGATCCTCCAAAACAAGAACTGCAGGAGACTAAGAAATAACTTTTTGTGCCCCAAGCTCAGAGCACACAGTTATTTTCAAAGCTTAGCGAACTGCAGTCAGGAAATAAAATCAGAGTGGAAAGAATAAAAGATAAAAACTCTTTGACTGCTAATGATATGCTGTTAAAGCTGAAAGCAGACACTTTTTTATCCGTATGCAATAGGTAGCAGATGGTCACTCTCAACGACTGCAAAAGGCATTAAAAAAGACCACTTAAATTCAATTGCTCATAAGACAACATTATCACCGGATGGCAATAATATTTGACTGCAGCATAAATACCAGGTGTAAGGCCAACAAGTTACACAACTTATTTCAGAAGTTATTTTTACGCCGCACAAAAATTCGGAAGGTGGTTCCTACAGCCTTCTTACCGAAGATTATGTACATCATAAGACATATTAATACTTTGTCAAATAAATGACGTTCTTTGGTAGTAACCACAAATGCTAGCATTTTGTGAGCACGCTGCAAACATATTGTAATGTCGGGTGGAATTGTGGCTCCCATCATGCTTTGCTCTGTACATAGTTCATGTGTCCAACCGTGGTGGGAAGTCCAGGGCCTGGCAACGCCCCCGAGGCTGTGTTGGGTGTACAGTAGTCCTATGGACGGCCATGTTGTCAGTCAGGCCACGCAAGAACAAAGTTCCTGTTCCTACAGCACTGCCTTTGGAGCCCTCCCTTAGTAACACCAGTTTATCACAGTCAACTTGGAGTCCTGTAACCCCCTGCCAAACCACAAAACATATTAGAGCAATACGAATTCACATCCCGACTAGGCAGCCGAGGTGTCGTCTTGGAAATGAGCAACGCGCTACGCCCACACCGGCGCAGGTAAACCCGCTTGTGCCACGACTTAGTCGTAATTCACCACCTTTCAGCAATGAGGACGAGGAAACGCTGGAGCCAACGCTGCAGCGATCATCAGTCACCGCCAAGCCTCTCGCTCCCAAGTCGGCAGATGCATATCATTTTCCTGAAACACAGCCAGCCCCTTTTTAGGAACGTAAAAAAAGCGAAAACTAGACAGATTTCTCACCCACGCCCCCGTCGAGGCATCTGAAGAGGTCCTAACTGGGGAAATTATATTCGTGTTTAGAAGCCTCCAAAAGATGTGCTTACACAGAGAAAAACCATTTTCTTACATTATAAATATACGGTTGTAAACTTTGAAGAGCTCAGCCAACACTTCCTCACGTAGGAGTATGCCCAGAAGTATTCATTTACTGGGCTGAACATGGGATGTTGATCCAAGGCCGCAGATCTACATTTTCACGTCAGGGACACCCAGCTAATGCCCGGGTTTGCTTCGGGGCTGCGGTGGTCCAGATGTTTGGCTTCTTCTGCAATACGCCACAAAGCTGCCCGACGGAGAACGTCCGATACGTTTATTATCTATATACGGAAGGGAAGCTCTTACTCGCCGCAGACGCATCAAACGGAACGTCGCTAAGGGTCTTCCAGGCGGGCTGTAAATTTCCGTCGACTCGGCTCTGTTTATGCCGAATCAAAGCCACTCGACAGAAGAGCGTCTGCCCATCGCCGTTAATTGCCGTATATAATGTAGTTCACCGATCCTGCTCCGCTCATTAATCCTCTCGCTTGCCGAACAGGAGAACTGCACAGGAGTGATATTTATTTCCCAGTCATTTCTGCGGCAGAGTGAAGTAGATACTTTATCAACGGCGCGTTTACATCCTGCACGGCGCGAGAGGAGACGTCGCCCGTGACTCTCGGGGTAATTGACATTTGGGAAGGACGCCCTGTTGATTCATGTCTGCGTGTTGCGGGGCCACAACGCCAGCTGAGTCACACAAAACCCTCAAATTAAAGACAATTAGAAGTGTCCACCGACTCTGACCGGCCGCCTGCTGAGAACATCTGCCTGCCTGACCTGCATATCAGGCAATGGGGCGAGGGTGCTGAGCAGTTGTTCTGGATGGCACGTCCAATTCTTTTGCTCATACGGGTGGCCTCATCTCCCCTTGCAGGCCTACAATTTTGAAATTGAGCAGCATAATATGCAGAGCACCCCCCCCCCCCAAATTGAGAAATTAACAAATGATACCTGACAAAACCTGTATGCACAGCACATATTTATCTTCAGGCAGAGAGACTGGTTCCTTGTCTCCTTGTTGAAGGAATCTGGTAAAAATGATAAATGCAAGTCTTTAAACCTGCCCACTTCTGCTGTCACTTTATACCAGGTTGACAGCCTTAAATCGCTACCTTTGAATCGTAAAACATCTAAAGTTCAAACTTTCCTGCTTTGAGTCACTGAACTATGTGAAAATGCCCTCGAATCACCGCCTTCCAATCAAAGGGCTTCAAAACTTGAAACTAGTTGTGGAGTCGAGCAGGAAAACAAATATCCAAAATTCCACTCGTGAAGATAACATTGTCATAACAGTCACCAAAATACGGATTCTCACTGAATGGGGTTTACAGTCCGTAGATCTATCATATTGAAGTATTGCCTATCTTTGACCCTCTGGTAGTTGGTCTGTGTGGTCATAAAATGCTGATTGTTTCAGCTGAAGCCACTTAACCGTAAGATGCTTGTAAAAGGTTCCAATGACTGCAAACGTGTTCCACGTGTGTCAAAAAGAGCAGGTGAGTTGAAGGGGGTGGTAGCTAAATTTATAACATTTCTACTTCTTATATAATGTCAACATGATCACTTATTGTATTACACACAAAGATGCAACAATTTTCCAAACAGTTTTTTCAATTTTGCATCTGAATTCCCCGGTGTGGCCGGACAACAGGAAAAGCCACGGTGCAAAGAGATGTTAAAAAAGGACCTCTAACAAGGATTTGCTTTTTTGATGTAAAAACAAAAAGTGAAACATTTGAATTGCTTCTGTGAAACTCCAGCTGTATAAAAATGTTATGCCATACAGGTAAGCAATGCAGATATAATTGGATAAAGACAACTGCAACAGAAAATATGAATAATTTAACATCTGCACATAAATGTTCCAACTTTGCCATGGAGAGAACAGTTGCAGCAGCTCATCTCAGCTGCCTGGCATATGAGGCGGAGGCAGTGATGTGGAGAGAGACAGGTTGTTCAGGTGGCTAACAAGTTATCAGTAGGCCAGATTACTTCCATTAAGAACATAATTCGCTCAGTCAAGTCCTTTAAGCGTACCAAACTGGTACGCCAGAACCTGAATCGATGAATGTGGCCTTACGTTGCTTCTAAACAGTTGGGAGCACGTGCCAAGCCGAAAGGGAAAACACAAATTGAAAAGGGCCTTAAAGGGTCAGAATGTTTCTGATGCCAACTGTGTAGCAGATCACACGCTGGTTAGGCAAATTCAAACTGGTGCCAGTTGAACTAGTGCAGAAATCATCACAGCAGACCCAGGTTCAAATCCCACCTCTTGCCTTAGCGCACTTGAGAAAGGAATTTATGCCAAACTGTTCCAGGAAAAAGGACCCAGCTGCATACCTGGATAAACTAAGTTGCTGTACAGAAAGGATACAGCTGAATGAATAATTTGCCAAATGACTACAGATTCAAGCACTCAATGCCAGTGCCTGTTTTAAATGGTAGAAAAGACATTTTCCATGGTACTTTGAGCAGGAGAGTTCACTACAAAACCTTTGCCTTTCATCACAGTCATTTCTATTATTGCTGGTAGGATGCAACCTGTAATTCCACGTGTTTAGCATTTAGTTTACTGTACACAGTTAATATAAAAGCATTTGTTTCCCTGCTATACTCTCTATTCCTCTATTTTCTTCATGTTATTTCATCCTTGATGTTTAAGCAGTGCAGCAAAATGCTACATCTATATATGCGACTGCTTATCAGTTCTGTACCTGGAGGAGCGAGTCCCACAGATTCTCTCCATCCTATCAAAGCCCACAACAGCTCTGAAAGAGATTTTTACCGGGCAGGTAAGGATGCAAATTAAGTTGGGGGTCAGCGACTGGGTTGAATTAAAACCTATTGTTCTGCAGGACTATATTAAACACCCCTGGTCAGTGTCTTGTAAGACACCAGTGCTGATTATAATCTTGCCCTTTTACCATCTTCACTATTAGCCTTTAATGCATTCGTGGTTGAGGTTCGGCTGCGAGAGCTTCCTTGTACAGTCCATTCATGCCGATTTGCTTAGCCTTCTTTGTTCTGGATAATAGCACTGAAGGTATTAGCTGGGCCATGTATGTTACCTTTACAGTGGCACATTTCCAATCTTCCACATTTTTTTCCCCTTTTTTTGACTTCGTTTCTTCGGCAGAGCCGGGCAGCTGCAGTACGTCCCAAGCTGTTTAGTGACGTCTTTGGAACCGTTTCACTGACAGCCCTGCCACGGCGGCATAATGCAAATGTCATGCGAATCCACGTTTTGATTTATCGACGGAAGCAGATCTTTAAAAATCACCCTTTAAATACCCTTTAAAATGTGTTTACAAGTTGGGACTTTATCATCTTAAACACCAGGCTCCGGTGAACCCATCGGAGATCGATGGAACCCGGGGAACGGACGGAGCACATTATTGACAACACAGAGGAGGCCTCTCCATTGAAGCTGGAAATGAAGCATAGCACATTCTGCGAGCTCACCTCCCTGATATATACACCATGCTAGCGAAAAACCCCCTGCAAGCACAAAAGTGTCATTAAGCAATAGGGAACACATGGAGACAAACCCTTTATCTACTTCTAAAGCATGGGCAAAGCTGACAGTGCCTTAATCGTGTTTTCCTTGTAAGCCGTACACCTTAAGCTTTGTTGCTCAGCTCCGGTGAAAGAAAACACAAGGTTCAAGGCAGGTACAAGGAGGAGAAACAAGGTGAACGGAGGGATCTCGAGTGAGGAACCAAAAGAGAGGCAAACGATGAGTAAGACGTGCAAACCAGACTACCTGAACCGGGAAGGAGGGCCAGTCTGGATTTTTTTCCCCCCGGCACTCAGCTGCTGGAAGATCAGACTACCGTCACGGTTATTTCCAGTAGCATGTGTGTTTGTTTATTTTTAAACCAGCCACACATCTCCTGCCAACATTCCCAAAAAGAGAAAGTTTATGTTTTACAAGGACAATCCTCAAAAACCCAGCCGCCATGAATAAGTGATGGACCATACGCTCATGGTCCATAGCAACTGTCAGGCACCGGGGGAGGGAGACGCATAGAGAGACGAAGAGTACTCTTCATTTATTCATTTCTCTTTTACCCATGCTTAACAAAAAAGTTGCAAAACATTGCCTCAGAATCATCCTGTGATGCTAAAAGCAAAGTGTTTTTGAAAACAGTCTACAAACGGAGTCTTCGGGTCGGACTCGAAGGCCAGAAAACAACGGCCTGCCGTAGACGCTGGCAGGGAAAAGGTGCGGCAGAGGTTTTTACTCTCTCCTCAACTGGTGCAGCTTGACTTACCATGACCAATAGCCGTCCTTCTGAAACCCTCCGTCACGGAAAAGACCCCAAGTGAGCTGCGTTTTCATTTAATATTATGGATATGGACCGGGAAGTCATTTTCATCTCCCCACAAAGTGCAATAATAGACATTGTCGAAGCTTAACTCGTGCCTTTATTCAAACTGACTTGCAATTTAATCCATTCCCGTGAGTGAATTTTCCTCAGGAGCAAATGCTCTACCAGGCTTGGATCCTGCTCACAAGCCACAGGGAAACCATGTCGGCTCCTGTAACCAACTCGACCAAAGAGACGATAAGAAACGCCGCCTTTTCCCCGGCGACATCATGCTGGATGTCAGCCTTGTAAAGGCTGTATGTGCAGTTCCACAAATTAAAGCGCAAATCAAAGTAAAAATTATCACAACAAGATTCTTCGTGGGGATTAAATCAACAATATTCCAGGTTTGTGGTTTCTGACAGCTTGAAGCCAGCACAACTTGAAATTGCTGGCAGTATCTAAAACAGAACTGGGGAGAGGAGGAGGGGGGAAAAAAAAAAATCACAACTCCAGTTTAGACCTTTTTTCCTCAGGTCAGATCTCAGTATTCCGACACATCCTATTCAGAAACAGGTCTTTCAGCTAAATAAGAAAAGAACGCAATTTGTAAGGTTTCGGTTTTTTTTTTTTAAACGCCATTTCCAATTTAACGTCGCGCAATTACAATAAAATTTGAATACATAATTCACTGTATGGCCTCTCTTCTTAAGCGGTTCACAATTTCTCTGGCCATTTTGACCTTCGTGGTGATCACTATACGTGATCAGAAGCAGCCCGGGGCCTTTTTTCGAGCTTTAATGATTTTTTTTTTTTCCCCTCCCTTATTAAAATACGAACAAAGATCCAGACCCACTGGTTCCATCGACTCATTTCTATAGTTGTGGCTCCAGCTTGTATAGAGTCACACATGAATTCCGCGCTTATTGTCGGGGGAGGAATAGTTTCCTTATCGTTATCGTTTCTCTTCCAGCCGCTTGTGGCCCACTTTTAACTGTCCGGGTCCAAAATGAAAAGAAAAATACAAACAAAAAAAAAAAAAAAGAGAGAGAAAACGATGAATAGAGCTCTCCTCCTCAGTTTTGGAATTGCCTTTTGCCGGGTCTCATCTCTCTCACCTCGCAGCTCTCGATGATTCTCCGCCCTCACATCAGCAGCACCCCGCATCCAAAACCTCTATCTCCCCGCTGCACTCTCAACGTCCTTGCTGGTCTTCCGTATCACCAAAGGGGCAAGTTGAGAGGAGGGGATGGCACAGGGAAGCCCCCGAGAGTGATCTCGCACTTCTCATATTTATTCTCAGCGCCTTTGTTGTTTCTTGATAGCACCTTCTCCCTCCTCCAACATGCGGTTTGCCGCAAATTATTTCATTACCTTAGATTCCCTGGGCTTCCTTATCCCTCTTGAGCTGGCCGATATTGGGCAGGAGGATGTATCGTAAATCCCCCTCACCTCCGGGGAGAAACCGGAGCGTTTTGAGCTCCCCTCGCGTCGTAAATCTGGCAGGTCATTTCGGTTAACATTTCCCCGGGTCCATCGCACTGCGCATGCAAGAGAAAACATTGAGAAACTCTGCATGGCCTCATAAAGGTTACATCCACCCTTCCCACCGGGCATTCATTCATTCATCTCTGTTGGGCTTGCTCCTCGGTGAGTCTGGGCTCTTTGTCCAACTAAAGATAAATACACTTTCATTCGCTTTATCGCCACTAATAATTTCAGCATTTCTGGGCGCTGGGCCTCCGCAGAAATTTGGAGTCAGAATCAAAGGAAACGTCTGCAGGATCTCTGCCATTGTTACTGGAGTTTGTTCAAAGCCCCGAGGCTAATTCTGTGTATTATTATTTTCGTGACACCTTTTTCCAAGGCATCTTGCAACGTTAGGGTTTTTTAAAAATTTTTTACTCCGTCGATCCGCGGTGCCTCGATCAAGGTTGCTGCACCAGGAGGTGGGATTCAAACCTTCAGATTGCAAGGTGATGGCTGTAACTACTACCTGCTGGCAAAAAATGCAGAAATACAAAAATGAAACGTTTAAAAAAAACAACTTTTAAGCGTCGGGTCTTGCTTTGACGCCGGCTAAAATGTCTCAGGCAAAGAAAATAAACTTTAAGATGTTCGTGAAGAATTTTTTGTTTTTTTTACAAAGGAGGACATAAGAGAGGATACAGACGGCGTGGAATGTGTCCACGCTTACATTTTTTCCTCCTTCTACCTTATTTCTTCTAAAAAATATGAGCGCTGTGAATAAAATCTCACCCAGGACAAGATAAAAATACACACAGAGCAAAATGCTTTAAGAAAACCGAGCCGAAGCTGCAATAGTCATTTACAGCAAATCTGCGCCCAAAGGTGCGAGCGTGTTTCTTTAGGCCACGGTCGGGTACCGATGATAGCAGCAGGCTACCTGACCTCAAAGCCAGTCAAGCTCGGCATCTCCCGCTGTCCGCGAATACATCTCTGGTGACCGACGTCGGGATTCTATTTAGCGGTAATTGAGGACTATAAGACGCAGAATTACGTTTTCACCGGTGAGGTTGGCCTGCGAATAAATTTGCTGCAATTTCTCGCCCGCGTACCTCCAACCGCAGGGTCTCATACGGTTTCTCATTAGTCCAAATCATAAAACAACAAGAGTCACCACCGTCGCCGGCAGTCCCGACAAAGCGCCTAAAGCAGAACCCCACCCACGGGCCAGGCTCGGTGAAAATCGGCGCTCTCGGTCACGCAGCATCCTGCAGATGAACGGCAGCGGGGGCCTCATGCATTTCAATGAGGACAGATTCAGGTCCCGGAACAGACGCGGGGCGGTTTACGGAGAAGGCGGGAGAGCGAGGGGATGAATAAAGAAAGGATGTTTGCAATGGGCACGATAAGGCAGGAGGAGGAGCTGCGGGAACCAGGTGTGTCGGAAGCTGGGCTAATTGCTGCCAAGCGGCGATACGAGCTTCACCCGCCTCGTCCGGGAGACTACGTTCTCCACCTTTTGAGGTGGTGAGAGAGGACAGCCGTAGAAGATGATAAACCTCAGAGCGGCCGCATGCGGCGGCGTGGGACTGATACCGAACAAACAGGCTCCTCGTCTCACGGACGCATCCGAGACCGGCAGGTTGTCTGCAGTTTGATTTGGTCTTAAATGCAAAGTCGCTTTTTACCTTCAAATCGCCTTAAACAGCTGCCAAGACTGACAAAAGTCAGACTTACAAATGTGGAAGTTTCAGATACGGCTGTAAAAAAAAAAAAAAAGGGATATCGTGCTACGTAAAGATGAAGAGTCACTTAAAATAGCTGGAAATGATAAAAAATAGTCTCGCCTAGTCCCACCGTTCAGTACCAGCTGATGGCCGCCCCTCATCTGCTTGTTGATCTTCAACCTTCAGGAACCCCAGGCAAGCACTGTGGCTCACTTTAGAGGTCCAGCTCAGAGGCTCGGCGAGCAGACGTGGGTCGAGTTCACCTCACGCAGGACTTGTAGAAAATAGAAGAACAACAAAAATGCAATCGAGGTGTTTATAAACCAGGAGAAGCTGGAGCCTTTAAAAATGTACGACTCAACCGGCTGTACCCGGAGGAGCCGGATTTATTCTTCTGGCAAGTTCTCGTGTGGGTCAAACACCATCCTAAGGTGTCGGTCGGGCCAACGCAGAAAAAGACTCGACTTCTCACGAAGCCAGAACGTCTTCTCCATCGCCGAACGTGTTCGGAAAATAACGGATTACGCTGCCGTTGCTATAACACAATATTAATTAGGCATAACCGGTATACACACCACGAGGAGTGTGAACCGTCCAATATTTAATGTTCTTTTTCATAAGCTTTCATTGTTGCTCTGGTTTGATGGATGACTCACATTTCGCAGTGCTTGAAACTGCTCGGCTGTGTCACAGTGTTCTGTTTCCCCCCCCCACCCAAAACATTTCCAATCTTCTCTTCCATCCTCTCAGTCATTCAAGCTACACGGAAGTCTCCATTTCCCATTCTCTTGTTCACCGAATTGCATCTGTAAGCAAGACTCCTGCCCCCTCTGTCCGTGAATCGCACCTCATAATCTCTGCCTCCGGTCTTTTCGCTCGCCAAATCGCTCCCCTGTAATCTCTCCTTCCGGCCCTTTCATTCTCCGAATCGCGTCTGTAATCTGGTCGCCGTCCAGTCCTCTAAATCACGGCAAACTGTGACCCGTAATCTACACATCAGGCCTGTCCTGCCTTCGCTCCCATCAGCCACCTTTGCGGCAGGAGGAAGAGGGTTGGACGGTGTCATTCTCAGCTTCAAAGCAAATTTATTTATGGCCCTTTCTTCCCGGGCTGCGGCACAGGCAGCCCTGCCCCTCGGAACTGGAATTATTCTGGCTGCTCCCCTTTGAACGCCCCGTCGGACGCGAACCCATCCCTTACCAGCCGCGAACGTTCTCTCGCAGAGAGCTGCCGCAGCAGCTGCATTATGCATCACGCCCGGCAAAGGCGCGCTTTAGTGACAGATATCCGAGAGGCTCGGTTGATCGACTGCGAGGCCGCGTTCTTTTTTCCACGCAAACGTAAAGGAGTTATTGCTTTTTCGTTACACCGACGAACCTGTAAGGGCAGCGGTGGACTCTCACCGTCTCATCTTTGTCCTGGAAAGGTGTCGTCTTCAATCGTTCTTGACACATTCACCCTATGCCCCCCGACGTACAGACGCTTAACCAATCATTTGCAGACGCAATGTTTTACCCCAAAGAACACGTCATTTTCCGCAAAACAGAGCAACAGTCTCGATCTCAGGAAGGTTTTCACTTCGAGTTTTAGCTGGGGAGATGACTGACAAAATTTTCTTGCGTTTACATTGTAAACGCCTCAGTGGAAACCGTACTGTTTTCAAGGGAATGAGAGTAAATGGTCCACTGTTCAAAAATATAAACCTGAGAAACTATTAGCACAAGTGCCACCATCACCACCACTCCTGACACCAAAGTTCCATCCCCCCCCCCCCCATGTAGCTGATACTTTGCTCCAAGCAGCTGTTTAGCTACTTACTATGATTTATCCGTTTATACAGTTGGGTCGTTTTTACTAGAGCAATTTTAGTAACTCGCTCAAGAGTATCGCAGCACGGGATGGGGTTTGAACCTCCAAGTCCAGAAGCAGCTGCTCAAACCGTTAGATGGTCTGACACGGGTCCTTAGATTTTTTCTCCAAAATTTCTCCTCTAAATTTTTGTCCAGTTTTCGTCACGTTCTAGCTTGCCACCGGTAAAGCCGAGCTGGTTACTGGTTAAACAGATCGTCGTCTCGACGCTCCAGTACGTCGAAATTCCGAGCGGGCGGCATTCTTCTCACGAGACTCCAGGTTCTGTGTTTCCTCCTGGAACTCGGGCGCCTTGTAGAGGCAACGGAAGAACCCGACACCGTGCCGCAAAACCCAAACTTTGGCCGTCACAACTCGGTTTGATTCCCAGTTCGATTAAGCAGATGTTTGGGAAAGAATTATAAGCGATTGTTCATAAATTGGAATAATGCTGGAACCGCATGCTGGTGACAGACTGGAACGGATCCAGAATCAACAATAAAACCCTGGAGCTCGCAAACAGGCCCAGGCAATCTTAGCCCAGACGTGTCAGAAAAAGCTCTATTCCACGCTTTCCCTTCCATTCCAAATGTCTATTTGCGTAATTAGATGCGCTTGGTGTTGAAATCGGCCCAATTGACCGTACACCCGGGGCATTAGCACTTTTGATTTTGAAAGAACCAAGCCAAGATCCAAGGGATGTTTATCTTCTCAGCTTATTGATCCAAGTATAATTGCTGGTCTAATTTTATAAAGCCCTCTGTATACACTGTGAATACATTTGAATTAGCAAAGAAGCCTTGACCGTATCCTGCAGTAAAACGGCGCGGAGAAACAACAGTATCTCAAACAAACTCATTCCGCTCCCAACGCAGCTTCAGCAGCACAAATTGTGCCCTCTCCGCATCCACAGCTGAGAACCATCGCGCGCCACGTTCTACGAGTACGGCGAAAATGTTTTAAAAAAGTTGCCAGTCGCGGGAAACGGCGGCCGGGCGATGGATTTTCTCGGCGAAAATGCGACGTGCGACGCGCTTATCCGTACCGGATACAGGGTGAGCAGAGCCGGGTTCGCAATAAGGCCATTAAAAGCGGCTGTCACATATCCGCGTTGCTCCAGCCGCGTTTCCTCCACAAAACAAATGGCCGAGGGATGTTTAATGGCGTCTCGTGGCTAATGAACAGTGATACATCGCGGCGGCGGAGTTCTGTAATGAGACAAAATCGCAGCCTGCGTACCGGTCGGGGATCTGGAGAGAAACTGGAACACCTTCGCCTCCGTGCATCTGACGGCACGGAACCGTCCGCCTGAAACCGGAGTGCGTTAAACATCACGCGACGCGTGCCCGCAATCCCGGGTGACCGTGTGGCGTAACGCATGCAGATTTAAGACCCTGGAGCTCCTAATTTGGAGTGACCATCACCCAGAATGCCTCGTGCAAAGCTTTACCCCTCAGGACATTTCCACAACACGGTAAATGCGGTTAAAAAAGGGAAGGTGCCGCGTTTTTGGACATAACGCAAACCAAGCCGGGGAAATAAACACTTGGCTGCACACACAACCTGATAAAGTGTGAAGCTGCAAGCTATTTATGTTGCAGCGGATATAAGGACCTGCGAAGAGGTAAAAGCAACAGTACGCAACACATTTAGTCTGCAAGGAATTTATTAGGAAGGATGATGGATTGTTATTATTCTGTTTACAGTTTGGTGTCTGTGCTTCATCCTAATTGGTCAAATCAGACGGATATTATCCGCAATATTTATACCGATGCGTGCCAGTATAAACACTGCGGGAAATCCGGTCTTCCGTTTTTGCGCAATATAGAGATGCAATATGTCAGCAGCGTATTTAATAAGTCCACCGGCGCGCTCGTGTTTGTGCTTAGCGGATGCTTTTCTCCAGCAAAACTCAACTTACCCACACACTTTTAAATCAGGGACTTGGACACCGGTGATTATATCACAAGCCCAGGTGACAAGCAGTGTTCTACCTGCTGGCCTTTCATGTAAATAAACAGAAGGACACCGATCTCTTCTGGGGCCGTCGCGGCAAACCCTTCACCGGCTCAGCCGTCCCACTCGGGGACGTGGCCCCGTCATTAAACCTTCATCACTTATTCCTTTTAAATCGCACCTTCCAGCTAAATACAATTTTCCCTCCGACGGAAAGTGACACAAAACTCCTGCTGATATAAATGATAAAAAAGCACACGGGGAGGAACGAAAGCAACTGCGGTGAAGAGAAGTCGACATTAGCTCACGTCTGATATCTCCTGCCAGCTCCGCGTTCGCTCCAATTAAAGCCTCTTCCGTCGCCGACACAATTCCGCGGTTCTGTCTTCTCCGTCTTTCTACGCCCAGCCAATCCGCTAATTAAATTTTATTTACTATTTTAAAGTAATAGTGTGCCTCTGAAGGGTGAACAAGAAACAGGAAGAGCCCCGTACTCGGGGGGGCAGCGATAAACCGGCTCAAAAGAACTCAAAATGTTGATACTCGATGAGGTCCTCCTACTTCACACACATCGTGAGAAGACGGAATTCTGTGTAAAAGACAGAAGCGCTTTGAAAATTTGGGGGGAAGAAGAGGACGACCAGCAACCAGACCGTTGGATCCGATCGTAATGACGAACACAGCGAGTTCAACGAAAGACGAGAGCGCAGCAGCCGGTTGGAACTCCATATACGTGACCAACAAGAGCTCACGGCAACAACAAAGACATCGTTGACACCAGTAGGGCGTTGCATTCAGATTCAAGCAGAAAAACAGCCTTGCACCGCAAGTAAAAATGGATTAAAACGATGACGGCCGGCCTAGTCCGAAAACAGCAAGGTATGGGCTCCTTCGTCGACAAAACTGAGTTCCTCAGCACCGAGGGCTGGCCTTTCCTTACAGCATGTTGGTTTCCATTGTGAAAATTCTGACCACCCGCCTATACTGTGCCAGCTGAGAGAATTCCAGCCCTTCTGGGGCAAGAGGAAGGACACATTTGGGCGCATGGCAGAAGCACGAAACGGCATTCATTAGCACTGCGATGGTGCTTGGTGGCCATGGTGCCAGTTGGACACGGCGTGGGTTTCTTTCACGCCTCTCCTTCAGGGCTTATGTGGAGAGCTCACATCCCTGTCCGATCCGTTTAGAGTCAGGTGAGAGTCAAGAAATAAGAAAATCTGACCTAGAGAATGCTGAAAAAAAATGATAAATAGGAACCGCAATGTTGACTGACGTCTGGGGATAGCCAGGTCTTTCGGGTCAGATGGAAGGCCCCCGACTTTCCCACTGATACACAATAAAAAGGTCCCAACTCTCCAGCTAAAATCGATATGGACTTTGCAAGTGCCTAATAACCGGGTTTAGGCCCGATCTGGCCCCCCTCTCTGCTGGCAAAAATCAATACGTGTTGTTTTGTTCCACATTCGGAAGCAATTCTCTGTTACCAACTCACAAGTCCTTTGGATTAAGAGCTGCCGACTGCACAGGCCAGAGCCTTCCACACGTCTGAGAGCGTTTTGAAAGCGAACCCGGGTAACGAATGCTGAATATTCATTTGCTCTGGCCGGTTTGCATGCCAGTGACCTTCTGGACTGGACTGAGCAGCGGGAGATGGAGATAGACTCTGGGCAGTGGTGGTCAGGGTTCGACGTCCTCATCCATAAACATGGCCCTTCGCTCATTTCTGGCACTGCGGGCCCCAGGTGCACCGACAGACACGCTCCCAGCTGCGCTTTCTCTTTTTCTGGGCCAACACCTTGCTCCACAAACAAACCCTGGTGCTGCTTATGATTCGGCCACGTTGGAAACCGAAGGCCTGGAATTCCACGAGTTCGTGTCTCCTATACGGCTACCTGCTGTTGTACCTACCTTTAAGCTACGGTTGCTTACGAACGCCGACCTAGTCTGATCCCCATGAAGGGCACAATGTAAAATTCAGCTGTCGAATGTCAGAGATACCCCAGTTCACAGGCCTTCCATTATACTTCAACTCACTTGGTTTGAAGGGCAATCCTTTAGAGAAAAGTTGTTTTCATCGTTTTATAGCCGTTATTTTTAAACCTTTGTCCAAAGATGAGCGATTACACTGTAATTTACCCATTTGTACAACAGACTGTTCTTCTTCAGCATTTTTGGGTGAGTACCCTGTGAAAAATGGAAGGGAATCAAAGCACCGACCTTCAGTTCGCAAGGCTACCATCTGAGCGGCCTCAGAGTTGGTAAACCAGAGCTGTTCAGTCAAGAGATGTTTTTTAAGAACGTGCAAGTTATTAAAGTGGATTTGGGGAAAAGGTGCTTGTTAAATGTATGTATGAGTAAATAATAATGGCCCGCAGATGCAAATATGACACTTTATCCCTGACAGGAACCGAAACAGTGACAAGATTGTTCTTCCAGCTCTCTGCCATGATGTTAGGGCCTCATCACTGTCACCTCGTGTCACCGTACCGAGCGTCTATGAGCGCTTTGCGGTCACGTCTGACAGAAAGGTGCTGCTCAGCTGGGGGTGTGGCCGTGGATTTGGCATATTTTATCAGTAAGGCGTTGACAGAAGTATGCCTCAGCGTGCAACTTGGAGAGTCTTTCTAGAAGAGTCCGGAAACAGGACTGGATTGGACACGAGAATGAAAGAATCACTCTACATGGCCAGTTAGAGCTGCTGCCTTGGCCTTACCCTACACTGACTGACGTATAAATAAGTAAATCACTGCCAGCCTCTTTGGAGAAAAGTACCGCCTGAGAATCGCAAAACAAAAATAATAAAAAATAAATAATATTTTAATAATAACAATAATTAAAAAGACAAGCGAAGGACAGATTGGGGATGTGCAGCACGTACAGAACAGCGTGTCAAATTCAAGCTAAATTTGCTGAACAGCGTCTTTTTAAAACAAAGGATGTGAAATTACTTCAAGGTCACGTTGAGCAAAAAGCCGGCGAGCTCTCGACTGCCGCGCGCATCAATATTTCACACCGTCTGAAACCCGTCCGTATATTTACACATTTTTTGTTTGCCCCCCCCCCCCCCCGTGCAGCAGCTCACGATGCAACCCTTTGTTTCATCGCTCTCCGCCGCGGCCCGGGGTCGGGCACGACAAGCTAACAACGGCAGTTCCGCGGATTCAGCACGAGCTCGTGGCTCGGTTAGGCAGTCCGTGGATGGATGGAGGAAGGGAACAGGATTGGATTACAGAATGGCTGCTCAGATGTGTTTCACAGCCACATTTTAATAATTATGAGCTCCTCAAAAGAACAGAGGCACTTTGAGCTGCTGGGCCCCGTCAGTGTGTGTGTGTGTGTGTGTGTGTGTGTGTGTGTGTGTGTACCGGCTGCATCACAGTTAAACACCCTCTTAGAGTTTAACGCCCCTTTCAGACACAACACACGCAGCTGACACGGATTTGAAAAATGGCTCACGTCCTTCCAGGCGTTTGACAGCGGATGCCGACACAACAGCCACTCGTCATTAATAAAGACGCTGACAGATGTCGGACGGAGGGTCATACGGATTGCCGTCATTCGGGATTCTCCTCCCATCACTGGTGTTTGTGTGTGTGTGTGTGTGTGTGAACATAAAGAGGTGAGGGTCTGGCACACCCAATGTCTGCATGCTGTGCCGATGAAAATTTTAGTCAAGAATAAAAATAACCTGCACCTATGCAGTTCGATGCAAGCGATAAATGAAAGGACAGCAAGTGTATTTTCGGACTGGGGAAAAAAAAAAAAAATCAGTGCATCGGGCCAAATTTGGAAGACACTCCTAGTTCCCGGTGTTATATGAGGTCGAACAGCAGAAAAAGTCGCTCCGACAGCAACCGCTCAAACGTTGACTCCTGGGAACGAGGAAGTGAGCGGATAAATATGGAAAGGGGTCAGAGAGTAAACAGGTGCAACTGGAAGCCCTCCTGCGTTTCTCTCATTAACGCATCACAATGAGCTCGACATCGACGCCGACAACGGGGCTACAGGAGAGCTGCTAACTCGCGCAGATTATTTATTGCAGAGCAGGGCTAGTGCCCCCCGTGCTGGAAGCAGAGAGCATCTTATAGGCAGCTGCATGCAAAACATCTGGGTACCTGGAGCGGGAGGGCCATTCCCACATGACGACTGATTTGCAAAGTGGCCGGTGGCTCTTCGAGCATCTTCTTCATGCAGAGGAGCACACACACACACACACACACACACACACACTTCTCTGTATGCTCCACTCGTTGAGGTTGTTTTTCTCCCACCTCGGTCTGAATAATACACCTGTGAGGTTCACGACCACCTGGAACACATGCAGAGCTAAATGTGTCGCCAATTGAGTGTAAGATGCTGGTCGGTTTTGCTTTTACTGTATTCAGATGCGATCTGCTGGAAAAAAAATCGTCTGTTTTCAGTTGTACAATAAGAGTGAAAAACATGGCAGGGAGGCAAGATAAACAAAAAAAATCCCTTTACATAAAACTGAATCTGAAATTCTCAGGTCAGAGAAGGGAAAAATGTTCTGTAGACTGAAATTTACTACTTGTTTACAGTGCAACATTACATTAGTCTTTATTTTTTCATGCATCTTTGTCTCTCTCGGGATACTAACAATATTTCACTTACACTGATTTATTCAATATTTACTGTATTGATTCAGGGTAGATTCCTCGATCAAGGGCACCACAGCAAGCGTGGTGATCGAAAGCCAGATCGAAACCCTTTGATAGCAAACCACTGTACCACCTGTTGCCCGTCCATAACTTGTACGAAGACAACAGAAATATTGAGGACCGTACAGTCGTGGCACTGACTCAGCAGTCATCATCTCAGCTCTGACACCAGAAGGGGGGGACAAGAATGTCCTTCTGATCCACACAAATGTTACAGACATACTAGCGCAGAGCTGCCTCCGGTGGACTCTGGTCCAACAACCCAGTGATGTGAGACCTGTCATCTCTGCAGCGAAGAGTGAGACTTGGGATTTTTACCAGGGGAGATTTCACCATCCACAAAAAATAATTCACATCTATATGGAGACGCCAAGGGCATGGAAATAGTTGATGCACTTCCACATAAGTGGGAGCAGGTGACAACACGGTTATAGCCGTTTCCTTCCAAAAAGACACTGGATTCAAATCCTCACTCTCGATCTTCGCCATTTAAGGCTTCAGCCCCGTCCAGTTTTTAAAAAAACTTCTGGTCCTGTTTCTAGCATCGATTGACTTCCCAATCTTGCTGAGTCAGGAAGCTGAGACTACCGGTCTGACTCACTTTTGTCCCGCCCACCCATCCCAAATCGCAAGGTCCAGGACGAGGCAGGACTTGATGAAGACCCTCTCGGAGACCCCGACAGTGCAATTACGTGGATTGATTATAGCGCCGGGCTGGGAATACAATGGGTGTAGCTCAGCGACTCCTCATACACCAGACAGTCGCAATTACGCTGCTAAATGTTGCTTGCAACCTCCCAACCCCTAACCCCACCCAGACCCATTATCCACCTTTAAAGCATTGCAAAATGAGAAACTCACGGAGGGGCAGGAACACGTGCTTTAGGAGGTGAAAAGAAAGAAGGTGACAGTGGATATCTCAACTGCTGACCAACTAGGGTGCAAACTTAACATCCTGAAGCTGCAATTTATTTCACAGTCCCGCCCGGGGACACGCCTGCAGCTGAAAGAAGTTGAAGATGACAAGGAGGAGTGCGAAACACCATCGTGGGTTTCGGGGACCCGATAGTAACCCAAGTGAGCTGTGAATAAAGGGAATAGGGGCACAAATCGCTCACGATTTTGCCAAAGTGGCTCCCCGGAGCCCTTGTTCCCAAGGTCACCCACTGCGCACCGTTGGCCATTTTGTCTTCCGTTACAGAAACGATGACTTCCGTTAGCCAGGCAGGGGTTTCTCCCAAAATACCTGTCGAAGGACACCTTTGATGAAACTACACCATTACGCCAACGTAGGCCGATAAATTTTTTATAATCCACGTATTCATTTTACATTTAAGCATGAAAAAATAGGCAGCACTTTCATGTCAGAGAGGCGTTGAGGATATACAAATATTTATGAATAAAACAACACAGTGCTTTCCCTGCACCTCAAACTGATCTGGAGGCAATTCAAAATTGCATCGTTGCTGTTAACCGTCATCGCCGTGCTGCTTCGGGCAAACTGGAGAAGAAGATATCAATTTCAAGCTGCTCCAGCTTCTCGCGGTGGCCGTGGACGTGAAATGTTGCTATAATCATCTATATATCACTTTTGGCAAGGCTGATAAATCACACAAGACGCCGTTTCCAGTACTGTTTGCCTCAGCGCCACGACGACTTGCTGGAAAAATTTCGATAACCCAACTAAACTAAGGTCCGACACGAATGCGGTAAACCGTCTCGTAGAGGATTTTTAATCGAAGAAGATTTTAACAGCGAAGAACGTGTGTAATGATGCAATTCGGGAAATACAGGCCCCGTCCGAGACACGGCTCTTTATCGAGAACCATGTTTATGCTCTGCATGTGGAATATGGCGACAAACACTTAAAAGGGTTATTAAAGTTTTATGTGACAGCTATGGAAGAGCAAGAATGTTACAGTTTTACGCTCCCTCCCTTTTTTTCCGGGTACGGTGACATTCGTAAATCAAACCCGACAGCAAGAAAATGGCTCTTCTTCAGAGAACCGGAGAGGAAATAAGAAGAGGGTACGAGTTGGTTCTTTACAGGGTACTAGGTGGTGCCGCAGTGAACTTTGGCCCTCTCCCCCCCGAGAAAGTTCTTGAGAACGTAAAGAGGAATTAATGAACTCCTCTGGGATATGGCGGCACTAAAAGGTTTGAAGTATCTCCGCTCCAGCGCCTCTCGGCTGATAGGAATTAATGTTAAATAAAATTTTAAAGAGCCGTTAGTCTTTGCGAGGGGAGAGTCGAGCTTTAAGCGAATCGCACAACACAAGCGGGACTGTGGACTTGGGGAAAACACAGACGTGTGCAGCTCTGGCAGACGTGCGTCGGGGCGAACGCATAAGGGCATGTCACCACGTCACCGTGCGGGCTTTGCATCGACCTACGGGTTTAACTGATAAATGCAAAATCCACCCCCCGACAAACGGAAAAACATCTGAAATTTGGACGACGTGATGCGCGGCGGTGGAATGGAGCCGGTTCAAATCCCCATCCCTATTGTAGGATCAAGGAGCCAATACTGAAACGACGGTAAAAATCGCCGTGCTATATAAACGTGAAATTTGCAGAGAGATATATAGATAGATTCCTCCTGCAAATAGAGAAGTTAGGTCAAACGAAAAGTTAATTATCTCCAAGTCTCCTCCGAAAATGACATCAGATATAGAAATGATAATATGAAAGTAATATGAAAGTAATTTTTACAGAGTGCGGGAGGAACTTTCCCTGGAACTGGGGCAGAGATGTGAGGTGCGCTCTCCTTTCCCCTGCGGGACCCGGGGGGGGTTTTGTGGAGGCCGTCACCCCAGAGGAAACGTCGCGGTGGCACGTGGCTCCATCCACGAGCGCAGCTCAATTCCTGGCTGCGGTCGCTGCTCCAAATTCCCCACGTTACAGAACCGCGCGTGTTTCGTGCGAGCCGAGCACCCTGCGACTGTTTACCGATATTTCGATTCCCTTCACTTCGCTAATTACTTGCTCCACAGAAAGAAACCGAATCGCATTTCTTTCATTAAACATTTATAATCTTCTTAATTCAACAAATATAATGATGTTTGCACATCAATGCGGCGCTCGCTTTTCGGAATTTGCAAAGAAATGTGCCGTCAATTAAACTTTTTTCCGGGGAAGGATCAAGGAAACGCACAGAGGACAGATCACGGAGACCTGCGGAGGGAGGTGTTCTGGCTAGACGGCGTGACAAGCAATTTTACTGCAGCAGCTAAATCACTGCTGAAGGAGCCAAAGATCCACATCGCAGAACTCCATCTTCCATCACCCCTTTTCATTAAACCCTTCGCCGCCGTAGTAATTCCTCAAAACTAATCCTTTTTTTTGGTTATTTACTTACTTATGCAGTACATTCCCAAAGTGACCTTTCGTGTACGAGGGCCTCGCCTGGCGGCGCCGCTAGAGGGCCCCGAACCTACACGAGGAGCGAGGCGAGTTAAACGTGATAATGTGCCTGAGGGGAGCCCGAACGCGAAACACACCCCACAGGTGTGTTGTCCCTCAAACACAGAGCTCCGTCCCACACCTGGCACGAGACGCCAAAATGCCAAGCAGCATTACGTGAAAAACTGCGAGCGCTGCTCGTTTCTTCATCCCAGGCGATTCCGGTGTTCCATCAACCGTCAGGCCTCCAGAAAAGAGGGACTCGTGCACTCCTTCGATAGGAAGGTGAAGCTCCCCCATCTTCTGGACAGCACTCAAAGTTTATGGACCAGAGTTTGGAGAAGCGGCACAGAGATCGAATAAGGTGTTAACTATACTTTGAAATTCAAAATGGCGAATTTTGCATTATTTCGCTCGTGCTCAATATAAACCGGTACCCTGTCCCACACACATGCACACGGTGGAAGCGAAACCCCTGCTTTGCGCAGGTCCACACGCAGCCGTCGAGGCCGAGTCACTCGACACGCCTGGGACCGGCACCCCCCTCCGCGACTCAACAGGCACGGTTACCCGCCCGTAGTGTCACTTTGCAGACTCCGAGTCGCTTGCCTCCCAGTGGTCTCAGAGAATACCCTCGATGCATCCGAAACCACCAACCCGCACCAGCTCCGCTTGGCTTCCTTTCAAATCCGAGGCCTTTTTCACTCAGGATTTTTCAGTCAGCGGGACGGACAGAAGAAACGCGCCCGACTAGACAACGGCAGCCAGACAGAACGTGATCGTAGTCCGACAGAAAGTTGAAGGACACAGATTTAAATTGTTAATGTGTCTGAGTGGTTAATCAGCAGGTATTAATCCATATTGACCAAAATTATACAGTATATTACTGTAATCATACCGTGTGTGTCCTGCAATCTAATTACAGCTACAGCACCCAATCCGTCAATGTCGCGACTTTTGTCGACCCCCTCCCGGTTGTACCACCACCTACAAATACGAGGGGAGGAGCGGGGGGCACTTGAGCAGCAACACACTACAGCTGAAGAACCTTTTAGGTATCAGATTTAATTTCTTTCCTTTATTTCCACCGTTCCCAACAGGCTAGCCAGGTAGACAAGAGAAGATGAAGTATCAGTCTAGAAGATCTTCAGACACCAGCCCCCTGCCCCTCTATGTAAGTATTAAATGACCCCCCAACCCGTCGCGAATGAAATCTGCCTCTGCTAATAAATGCCTGGCCCCCGGACGCCCACAGACTCGCACCTTTATCAGCGGTCAAGCAAGCCAGTGTCCTGCCATTCCCTCATGGACGATGATAACATCGCAGCGGCCGTATCGCCGCCTTGTCCCCCCTGACCTCTGCTGCTCTCAGCGGGTGGGCTTCCGGCCCATTTTTCTGTCTTATTCCACAGCACGAGCCAAGATGCACTGACCATTTCTTCTGCAGTTTAACCCACGGTGTCAGCTGCACCACAGCCCAGCAAGACCCACCACGTGCTGTCCTCTAGCATTGCTCTTTATAGAAGCAGCTTGATAGCATGGACATCTGTGGCACTCAGCCTCCTGACTCCAACACCAGGTCTGTGTTAGGTTGGACTGTATCAATATCACAGCATGCTTACATCTATATGCTGATTCTCCCAGCTATAAAGCTCACACTGTCAGGTTAGGTGTTACAAGTTCCACATATGAAAAATCTCATCTAACTGAATGTTGTATCTACATCTGAGCTGCTGCAATGACATTTCTGACACCAGTGTTGTACACACTGCTATCTAACACCGGGTTGCCATTGCTGTAACAGTTGCGGTCGAGGGGATCAAAAGCTAAAGGTTCAACACCAGGAATCCCACATGCTCCATATGACCCTTCAAAACGTGGAGGGGTGGTTTAATGTTTCGGTCCCTGGCCCACCCCCCATCTACTCCCCCCGACAACTCTCACAATGCCGTCCACCCTAAAAAGCTGCAGAAGGCCACGGCCATCACACATTACACGGTAGGACCGTTACGGGAACCTGCTTGACCGTACGAGTATTTCAGTTGAGCGATAGCCACAGACCACACACTTGGACCGACGCTGGCGCAGAAAACAATGGACCATTTTTATCCTCCTTCACACCCCCCCAAGATTACCTCTAAAATCCATTACACGAACATGGCGAGGATGTTATTTCAGCAGAAATCCTCATTTGCCGTATTCCCTTATGCTGCTTAAGCATACAGACAGAAAAAAAGTCACGCACGGAATGCACAGTGCAATTTGCCTGTCGCTCGCTTGATGAAAACCCCAGCAGACAGAATGTGTGCCTATAATGAATATCTAAGTCTCCATTTGTATCTTAAACTAGCTGCTCATCTAATGTGTTCTCCACTAACATTTCCAGACGCGTCGCACCCATTTTGGGTGAACTACAGGAATATGGCTCGATCAGTACATTTCAACAGGCAGTTAAAGAACATCTCTGCCATAGACGCTGAGAAGGTGCGAGACACGACGACACGAGGGGTATAAGGTGCAGTTAAGTTGTCTCTGCCTATGTTGGAAGTGTGCAAAATTCTTTCATTCAAATCCACATTTTGACAGCTTGTGTCGAAGGCCTACAGTTCCCTGGAAAAGGAAAACAAACCCTCGGCTGCGTGTCTTCGCTACACGGGGTGCCTGAAGCTATGCCAGCCCATGTTTTGTTGGACGCAGCCAGCCCCACAATCGAAGGAAGCGAAGGACTCCTTTGTACAACCACGCCCACCACCATACAAGAATTCTCATGCAGCCCTCTTGTTTGTCCTTTGCAGCCACTACCCATAAGAACAAAACTGGAGGACAAGAAAAGAACATTGACTGCCTGGGTGAGGGGGTCTTGCCCCCAACCATTTCCCCACCTAGAATGGCAGAATTTCCAAAAATCTTGCCTTGGGATGACAAGGTCGCGCCGAGTCTGTTTTGAAGATGATACCTCCTGCTTCCTGTCGTCTTAGGCACCAGAACTGGTTCAAACTTCCACCCAAAACCAGCAGCGTTTCCTGCATCTAAAGTCCTCCTCCGCTTGCTGGCTTCAAGCTCAGTTTGTGTGATGCTAAAGAGAAGATCGCTTCTATCCTTAGATTACCATGGTGGACTAACCTTGCTTTTCAATTCATAAATTGACTGCAACAGAACTTTGCAGGAATATTCATGATGGTGGTGGCCTGGTCTCACTTAACCACAGGTTTTTTTTTTTTTTTAAATAAGGATACAGTGGAGTTACAAAAGGGAGTTTCTCAACTCATTCCTCATGTGGGAGTCCTCAACTCAGTGCTCAATGCCATTTACCACGGGAAAAGTGTGCTGGGTTAAGACTGAAGTCGTGCAGTGACAAATCAACCCATCGGGGGTCTTTCTCAAGCCATTACTAATAATCAGGATTTCGATTTGGTTTAGTTCTTTGTGGTGACAGTAGAGTAGTGTTTTTAACACCTTTACCACTAGGTGCCACGAATTCTAAACAAATGCTGCGCGCGACGTGTCGAGCAAATGTGAGCAAGGACATGGGTGCAAGGATGCAAACTGAGGCTTAAGGTCATATTTCCCTTTGTTCCCAGGATCTGCTGAAGGATTCGAGGGCAGTTACCCTTTCCACTCTAATTCAGCCAGATACCCCTTGGCATGATGGGAAATGGATCAAGCAGGTGCTGCTAGTCAGAGGCACGAAGAAGCCACCGCCCCTCAGGTGTTTAGTCCGTCACCTGTAGACAAGTTGGCGACAGCGACTATGTCACTGGCACATCGATCCACGGTCTCAAAGATGAACCCATGTCTTGACAGCCACCCTTGGCACCGCGAGACCTCCCTCCCGCCTCCCCCAGGGTGTTCCTGACAGTCACAGCCAATTACCCACGATTCTCTAAGTGGATTTCCAATGCACCCGTGGCGTGTGTGAAAGATAGATCACAGCAGCTTGGCGGTTTGCTTGCCGAATCTGCTTCCCGCTCGATGTGTCTCTCCTGCCCCTTCTCCTCGCTGCGCTCAGTGGTTGGTGTACTTTTAATAGGCCCCTTCTGTGCCCCTTGTCTTCTGACATTAATTCCCCTCTTTCCTCATTCCAGTCTTCCACTCGACCCAGACGCTCATCAGCTGTCAAGCAATGCAATGTTAGAAGCCAACTTTGGGTCTTCCAATCCAGTTCCATGAGGAGCCATAAAAAATACAATCTACAAACCAAAGTGTGGAACAACAACAACTTTTCTTTCATCCTTTGCTATGAGCGTAAGCGACTCCAAACCTGTGAATGAAATACTCCTGTTTTATCTATGTTCAAAAGTTGCACCCAGTTCCACAGGTTGACCTAACCAGCGCTCTCAGGTGGAAAGAGGAGGGTTTTTACTAAAGGGGAAATGTAAATGACAAGTGCAGATGGTTCACTTCAAGTCCTGCTGCCCTCTAGCTGCGTCCTCAGGAAATGAAAAACACGACAAGGTTTGCCGTTGAAGATTTATCGAGAAAATACGATTTATCTTTCCAATACAGGGAGCCAGCTGTTCGCTGGCAGTGTTCAGAATGACCCCCGCTGAAATGACAGAAAGGAAAGTGGTAGAGCTGGATGGCAGACATGCTCGCATTTGACAGGACTGTAGACACGCAGTTTAGTTTGCTGGATGTCAAGGGGATGAAGATGGACTCTTTAGCCCGTAGACACATGTGAAGGGCTACATCAGGAGCTCGTTGTCCTTTTGCCCTCTGTTTGTACATGAACTACCCTGCGAAGGCTTTTTTTTAGCTTTGCTTAATCTTATATTTGAGTGTCAAAGGGAAGTGGTGAAGGACTCTGGTTGAATCCATTACCTCTGAGACCTGGCCCAGTGGAAGGTGGATTTCTGACGGGGTTCTGGCACTGGCCCCGGTTACTGCCCCTGGTGGGCACCTCCCAGGTCTGCCATGGACCGCCAAGAGTCGTGGTGTGTGAGGAAGGGAGTCATTTAGCTGTCACTTTAAATAGGGGCCGCCTGGCAGCTGTTGCTGCCCTGTGTGAGCGTCTAATTCGGTGGAGAGCGATGATGGGGTGTGAGGAGAGGACCAGGAGAGTGGAATCGCACGCCGGATTGCATTAGCTGTGGACCAGGCAGTGTGTGTGTGTGTATGTGTGTGTGTGTGTGTGTGTGTGTGTGTGTGTGAGAGAGAGAGAGGGACAGAGAGAGAGACTAAACACTTCACTTGAATAGAGACCTGTGCTGTGGGCTGCACCCAGGCCCTTTGGTCAGGGCTAATCCACTCAGACATGGTCTTGTGAGCTTTCCAGAGTGAGAGAGAGACAGACGCAGCCCCTGGGAACCTAGTCGATGAGAACAGCAGTGGTCCTTCACCACCAGGCCACTGGCACCACGAACCCCCTAGGTATGAGGCTGGAATCGAGCTGCAGGCCATCGCAGCTGGACTGCCGCGGAGGTGACTGAAAGGCCACCACACTCATCACTCCCTGTCACCAGGCGCTGCCCCGAACACCCAGGATTACCTTCAGTGATCACGCACTGCCAGGGGTCTCGACGGGACACTGTTCTGGGGGTTGGCAGAGACTGAGTGAAAATTAAAGCCCCTGTCCTGGGTGAAGCTGCGAGGCCATGGGGGACACGAGGAGAGAACAAGCTCGGCCCGTTGCACGCGTTACAGCATCCAGGGCAACTTCCACAAGCGGAGACGTTCAATCGAGAGACTCGGTGCATCAAAATAACCAGCAACAACTACGACATGCACCTCTGATGCTTCATGGTCCTCACAGCTCCTCTCAGAATCTAAATCACTTCCGCCTCCCTCGAACCACGGACTACACTGTGGAGCGATAACTTAGAACATGTGGAAATATTTCCTTGCTGAGCCTCTCTCCTCCCGAGCGTTTGACAGAATTTACCAGTGAAGAACAGGAGAAAAAAAATCATTCCATCTAATGGCTTGTTTTGTGCATGCGTTGCCTTTGGAGATGCTTTCACAGTTTCTCTTTTTAAACAGCTATTTTATTTTGCTACTGCAGGCTTTCCATGCCTGCAAATCTAATCGAAATTTGACTGAAAAAAAAACCTAACCAAAAATAAACGTTTTTTAAATCTGAAGAAAGATATTCCTCGGTCTGCAGCGGAGCAGCAGCGATTCCACACGCGAGACGAAGATTCCGAGCGTCTCCGTCTCTGCGCAAGGTTATTTAAGTAGGTTAAAAGCAGTGGGAACAAAATATCTGCGTTTCCATTTTTGATACCGTGTTTAAAAATCAATATTTGAAATATAGATGAAGTTCCAGGCGCTGTTCTGCCTCTGGAGCGCCGAGTCGCCATAATGAGAAGCCTGTGCCAAGTGCCCGCTCTCTGGCTACAGGCCCCTCTCCCGCCCCGACCTGAGCACCTTCCCCTCTTAGGGGGTGTTCTGTGGTCACGTGGCAATGCAAACAACACCCCCACCCCGTGCCCCTGAGCCCTTTGCAGAGACTTTTCTCAGGAACGGGAACTTCAGTAACACGGAGTTGTTCAAAAACACTAGTCTATACTTCTCACAGTTCAGGTGAGCAGAAGCCTTCGTCCCAGAATTTGCATGCAACCTGTTCTGTTTGGCTTTGATTTACAATAAAGGAACATCCGAGAATGAGAGAACCAGTGTGACGTGTGTGTGAGAGAGACTACTACTGTGCCCTTATACACAGCCACCTGTCCCCTTATATACAGGACAGATCGCTGAAGGTAACTGCTATGTTAATGAACTTACGTGAGGTTAGGTTTGTTTTTGTTCATATAAGACCACAATTTCAAATTTATCAAAAAAAATCACATTATTAAGGAGTTGCACTGCCTCTCCTACTAGGCCTCTAAATCCGGATTCTCTGAACGCCAAATCCAAAAGCTGTTCCGAGAGAGAAAGCCAATTTCCCACGGTTTTCCAAAGGTGACCGGTCGTCTCCCTCCATCTCGGACCCGCATCCGTCATGAAACGCTGCGGCAACAAGAGAAATAAGAGAAATAAGGGAAATGTATAATACCCACTCGAGTTCAACTTATCAATTTAGAGCAGCCGCCGCCTTGAGGTGGGGAATTAACTCCGGGGCCGGAGGACTCCAGCCGGCTCGCGGTGACAGTCGCTTTGTTGTTGCCATGGTTTCCTGTTGCCTTTCTCCGTACGCTACCCTGTAGCTATATTTAAATGGCGATTAACGCTCGGGCTTTGATGCAAATGAAAAGCCAACGCGCCGCGGCCGCAGGCGCGGACAACCCGCGACTGTACACAGCGACGGCGGCGAGCGGACGATCCGTCACGCACGCGCGGGCAGCTCGAGGGGAGTTCACGCCCCCAGCTTGGTTTTTAGGACCCCCGCATCTGGTCCCGCGCGTCCGACTATATTTTCGGACGAGTCGAGGTCACCGAGTTGAGCGGTGCCTCGCCGCGCTGTTGCACGTCAGAAAACTTTGAAGCGAGTAAATGCGTATTAGCGTCTAGTGGGCTGGAAAGAGTGTTGAATAAAATGAGCAGTAAGAACATCTTGTTGAAGGTATTTTTTTAAGTTGTAAATGCACATTTAATTTCACGGTTAATATATTTGTGAATCATAAATTACGATCATTAAATTGCTGATTGCTCGGCAAAGGCACTTGTGATTCAGGCGGCGGGCGAGGCAGCTTGGTGCCTGGAGGGGTTGGGATGAGCGTGGTCAGGTGGGGTGGGTGCTGGGTGATGGGGAGAGAAAGCAGGGAGAGCAGCCAGAAGGGAGAAGCTGCGGGGCAGATGGAGTAGGAGGAATTTTGACAAGATCCCAGGTGACCCCGTCACCTCACTGAGAAGAACCCGCACCCTCCAAAACAAAGATCTTCAAGGGAGGCCATACAGGTGGTCTAACCAGCCAGCTCTGCACTTAAGTGCTTTTTACGTGTTGACAAGCTTCTGTTGGTCATTTCTTTCTGATATCTGTGTAGATCCAGTTCTGTCTGAAGGCTGAAAAAAAACATGGCTTTCAGCTACATCTCAACAGTTCCCTCCATATCCATCGTGCTGCCGAATTATATAATTCGTTGATGCTTTCACCGTCTGTCTTCTTGACCCACAAAGTCTGAAAGCGGGTTAAGCCGTCGGGGGTTCGAAGAGGACAGCAGAGAAGTTCTACGTGGCTGGGCTTCAAATGAGAGCAGGAGGGTCAGCGCCGAGACGCCTCAGCGTGGGTCAGTGGCAAGTTCCGCATGGCACGCAGAGCGGCGGACACGGCTCACTCGCATCGCCTTGGCATCGCCCGAGGGCGGCTAAACGGCAAAGTGCAGGAGCTGGCAGCTCCCGAGAGGTCGCCGGCGAGAGCCTGAGGCCGAGTCCAATTCCTGAGGTTCCCTCCTCCTCACACACAACCCACACGTTCCAACTGGGGGACGAGCACACACTCGACCCTTTATATCAGCACATATATTTTTACACACTTGATTTCGTTCCAGTTGGTTCCCAGGAAACTATTTGATTTTTGTATCACATCCCTTAAGCTTTCTGAATAATAGGCATAGCAAAAATAAGGATACATGTTAAATTTCTGTTTAAGACTCCGGGACGACGGCCTGCAGGGAGCTGAACGCCTTTCTGCTCCACGACTAACGTCTAAGCAGCCGAAGGAGGTCAGGAGTCAGGTGTCGGTTGGTGCTTTTGGAAAAGCTTCCTCACGCTTCTACCTCTGAGACTAAGTATATTTGGAACAGAAGCAGCGATGACAAACTTCCCTTTTCCCTTCCACTGTTTTCGTTTTGCTCAAGTATATAAGTTAATGTGTAAAGATTATCTGTTGTATAGTTGAGTTTTTAAAGGTTTGCAGGGTCTATACGGTAACGGAAAAGCTATTTGTGGAAATTTCGTTTCCATAAAGGGTCATGGTGTGCTGCGTCTCCCTAAAGAACCACTCATTTATGACTCATTGTGATGTCTACTGGGATGAATGGAATGCCAAGCACCGGAGCCATGCTGAGGCAGGTAGAATGTGTGTGGATTGGGCCAGGCTAGCATTCATCAAACTAAAACTTTGCAAGTGGAGGGTGTCAGGAGATAGACCATCAAAAGTCCCATAGGTGAATGACCTCGGATGAAGAACACTTCATGACTGGGACTATGCGCCAACTTCTTACAAAAATCCAAGGGGCAAATGGGCTCAGCTACCTCCGCAGCGTTGCCCGGCACTGCCTCGGCTTCTCTTCCACATCTGCTCCGATCCCCACCGGGGAACAAAACCATCCAATCCAATCCCATCGCCGAGCCCCCGACTGAACAACCAAAGTTGTCAACCTCAGCTTGCTGTTTATTATTTGCCTATTTAGAAGAAACCTTTCTCCTAAATCAGAAGTGACTAACATAATGTACCACGGTGTACAACTATTTGCCAAAGCAATTTAACAGTCACGTCCAACTGCACTGCAGCGCTGCGTCCGTCCCTTCGTACTGTTTTCCCAGCTTCAGTTAGTGGGCCTTAGGCGCATTACAGCGATTTCCTTCCCATAATGCACCGCGGCCGTGTGCGAGATGCCCCGTCAAGTGACCGTGACACAACCGAGCCTCACAGATGCGAGATCAGTGTTGTTAGTTAATTCGGGTTAATTGTGGTTAACCGGTCAGACATGTTGACACATAAACCCCGAGGCTGGAACGAAATCAAAGCGGAGGCCCTGTTTTCAAAAGCGAGGATAAGAGATAGATCAGCAGGTCTTTGAGAGGAGTTTAAAGATTCCGCCCACAGTGGGGTCAAGTCCGGGGTCCTTCGCTGATTTATAGCAAATCAAACATTTGCCTGATGACCAGGTACGAAATTCATTGACAGCACAAACACTTCCCATCTCCTCCATGGCCTCATAATTTGCACGTGTTCTCTGCATGCCCTGTTCCGGGAGTGCTAGTCAATCGATCGCCATGAATAATGCACGTCGCGCTTTTTTTTTTTTTGCTATGTTTGTGCACATTTTTCCAGATCCAGAGAACAGGCAGAGGGGAAACGCTGTCATTCTGGTTTGTTACCAGGAGGCGTTGAGCCGTACGACACCTCCTCTGTGCTTTTCACCTGTTATTGAGGTTACACCAAAGGAGTAATTTGGATCAAACGTACGCAACATCTTCACACGCACCTGGAGCCCAGCGCTCCCAGGCCTTCTGTCTCAATGAAGAAAATTCTGGGGGAAAGGGTCTCTTTTACGGTTAATGAACACAGAGTCCCACCGCTTGATCGACAAGAACCTCTACAGCTTTTCTGTGCAGCGAGTTCCTTTATCTAGACGGACCGCGTGAGAAACGTCAAAACTGCTGTCAATGACAGAACTCCGCCTTAAGAAAGCTCCGCGTCCTCACCTTACCAAAAATACCTGCCTCCTCCTGACAGGAGCAGAGCCGTACTCCCCCGCCAGACACGCCGCCCTCCCTCTCCGAAGCTTCTTCTTCCCACAGGACCACCTGTCTTAAGAAACCCAGATGAAGGTAAATTGTGGTATGAAAAACAGCACTTCTCCCTCTCTGGTAGCAATCCAGCACTGGCTGTGTCTCACCTCTCAGGGAGTCATTATATTGTTCCCTAGACGATGACCCCCCCCGGGGATGGACTGACAGACAGGAGCTTCAAAAACCCCACGGCGGAAAGGGGGCACGTGGTTCCTACCGCACAGACGGAGAGTCTGGCTACATCCGCTGATTCGCTTGTTCGCCACCGAAGACTTGAGATGCAGCCCCTTATTCAAACGTCATTATTATCCAAGCTACAGGGGTGTCAGATCTCACAATCTTCACCTACCCCCAGCTGATTCATAGAAAGCGCACACACACAGGCACACACACTTGGAAAGGCAGAAGACATAATTAAGTTTTGATTTCTCACAGATACACATGAACTTTGGAGGGATATAAGAAACACTTAGAAAAATCTGTTCTTCCACTATTCCTCCTGACACGCACAGCCGGCTCCATTTCTAAATAAAGGTGCTTCAGCAGCTGTAACAAAGGCTGGCGAGCTGGCCCCCTCCCACTGTTTACTCACATCAGTCAAGCCCTCGACCAGCTTTCTGGAAGAAACCCTTCTCCTGACGGGGGGGACAGTTGCAGGGAACTTGTGTCAGCTGGGCAGCGTCACAGTAGGCAGACGCCATCTACTGGGTGTTCAGCCGTCTCACTGTGCAACCAAAACATCTGCCCGTCAACGAAGCCCACGGCAAACGCCGCCTTCCGTAGAGCTTCGCCCTTTGCTCCCGCAGCCCTTGCGTTTCTTGACGCGCGTCGGAACACGACATGACGCAATGCAAAGCAAACAGGACAGCCGCTGCTGGAACCACATTCCAAATATTAAACAAACATAAACACGTGTAGCGTACGGCGACGGCCCGAATTACATCAATCACATTCTAATTTCCGTCCCCACGGATTCCCTGCTTGATGCGCGACTTAACTGCTTATGACGCAATTTTGGGTAAATAGAAGCATCTTCTTAGGAGGTCAAACCCAAATAGCAGCCGTGTGAGCTGTACAGTAGGGGTATTGATAAAACCGCAGGGGCGAAGCGAAGCGGCCTTAAAAAGGTCGGCGGTACAGACGTTTGCACGGTCGCTTTGGCTCAGTCAGTCGCTCGCTTCTTAATGTGGAAACTTCCACAGAATTTGCTCCGAAAATCTTCACTATAACAACATTTATTCAGATTCAAAAGGAGACGGACGACAACGCAGGCAGGCAGGGGTTTTGAAAATGTAAGAGCAATTTTTGTGGCTGTGAGGGATAGGCACCCTTGGAGAAGCAAGGGGATCGTTGCACGGGATGGTTGCAGACAAGCTTTGTGCGGCGTGACTCATTGTTGGGCCTCATCGTGACTGGATATCCACCTGCCGGCAGCCAGAAAAGACGGGGTCCCTTTGAGGCAGGTTGGTTTAGATACCTAGAGAAAATCAAAAGGCGACCACACAATAAACAGAGGACGCAACGGAGGGAGCGCTTAGCACAAAAACAATGGGTGACTTCTTTCACGGAAGGCAAAAGGTCTCAGCGGGAATGCGGTTAAGCGGCCTGCAGAATACAAGCAGGTTTACCGATTGCCAGGTGACGGCTGGAATGAGAAGACGGCGAGACGCTGAAAAGATTCAGGCGAGGAAGTGAAGGACGATTCAGGGGAAGAGGATTATTTACTCGTGTTCCTTTCATCCATTTCTCTCAGTGGGAAAAAAAAAACAACAGCTACTGCAAATATAGTTATGGCATAAATCAAAAAGTAAATAGAAGTATATGCAGAGGAGAGGTTATGCATTCGCAGCAAATTTTGGTGAAGATGTTGCATCAGATGGTATGTATCAGAGGGTCCAGTGTATCAGAAAATACGAGTAAGACAGGAAAATATAAGGTTTAACCTCGCAGTTAGTGAAACACTAACTCCACTCCGTAGAGGACTGTGGGGCAAAGTGCCGGACTTTGTAAGAAGAGCGTGACCCGAAGCCATGCGGCAGACAGGTAACCAGCGTTGGTTTAATGGGAGAGGACAGGAAGGTGTCTCCTGTAACACAGTGTTGTGACAGTCATCATCTTCCTGCTAATGATAGGAGAAAACCTATCGTACTCTGAAGATGGCTGAAAGTGGCTCTCCTGGACTTCCCTTCTGAAGAGATCACCGATCAGGAATTCAGGTCTCAATGCCCCAATGGGGTCCACAGCAGGCAAAGCAAAGACTCAACCTGCCCTTTGTCAGCCTGCTCGGCCACAGCTTGCCGTCACGCCTGCAGACCCACGTCCCTTTTGAACAAGCTTGCTAATCCCAGTCTGGATCGACATCTCCTTTCTCTCAGTTTGCAAAACCATTTCTCCCATCTAAAGCGGGGAGCAGCCAACGACTGACCCCACCATCGCAGGGCTTTATGGGAGGCCCACACTGTGGTGTCACATCCTCTGAGCTTCCAGACTGCAGAGGGAGTTGCAAAGCGTGCGAAAAATAATGCAAAGAGCACACAGCTGCTGCACAATGAGACAACAATTACCTTTGTCATCTTCAACGCGATCATCAGCATCATCCACCACCAAATGGGGGACGTCTGCGCCTCAGCTGCTGTTCCACAATGAACGCTACTTACGGTTCAATGACATCGGTTTGGGTGGCAGTTTACCGCACTTCCCTAAAAGTTAAACGCAGCTCCGGCAAACATGTTGAAGTGCTTCTGTAAAATAGGAAGCTGAGGGCGTTAGAGACCAACCAGACAGACCCAAATGCAGCGCTGTCCTTGGGTAAGTCCCTGATGAACCCATGACAGATGGCGGAGGGTTTCAGACCCTCAAACCTCCATCTCATCTGCTGTCAAATTCACCATCCAACCAAGGGGAAGAATGCACATTCTTCCATGTTTTTCCTCTCTCACTTGTACTCCATCAGTCCATCCCTCCTCAACAACCGTCACTCGGAACGCGAGCGGAGGAACAGTCAGCAAGCGGCCCTCGTAAAGCTGCGCGCTTTCCCGCCTCGTGCGAGCCCCGGCCCAGGGAATGTTTCCACGGGAGCGAGGGCCAGGTTCGCCTGTTCCCTGGTCCTTGGCCGCCTGCCTGGATTGCCACGCGCTCCACCGCCCATGTGAAAACTCGCTCCGCAGCGCTCGGCCACGAAAGGCCACGGCGAGTTCAGACTCGGAATTGATTCCTGGCCTCGGCAGCACTGCTCTGCTTTCCAGTGCTTGACATGTTTGCTAATTCCCATGAATATATAAATATTGATGCACATCATACATACTTACAACCTGCACATATAGGATCACTTTACCTCCCTGTCAGTAAAATTCCTCCCTTCAAGCAACAATAAAAAATTTAAACAAGGTAAAAATATCGCCATATTCATATTCATCTGTTACCTGCTTATTATTTAACAAATATGGACAATCTATATAACCCACACCTTTAAAAGCCTTCAACGTACTATTACAGGTTCACCTGTGGCTTTTCTAAATCGTCTTTTACTGATACCAACACAACGGTTTGCAAATTCATTCAACAGGGTCATTTTTACCGCATCAGTTCACAGAAAGTACCTTGATCACGGCTACCGCTTCGGGGTCTCAAACAAATGAAACCGCCTACAGTGGGACCCATTTTGTACAGCCGCTCCCTTTAGCGCGGCAGTACAAGACAAACACGTTGCTCAAGGGCACAGCGCAGTTTGGGATTTAGGGTAAACCGGTAAAAAATTGTTCCCCCGCCAGTTCCTTTAACAGTGCCTGACCTTGTTTGCTGGTCTTAATGTGCTCGGCCGCTCAAGGAAGGAGAGGAGGAACCGAATGCCGGGGAAATTCATAACACACGGCAACAGCTTCGCGTCAGACGAAATCGACTGCCATGGTTACTAGAGGAGGGGAAGGAGATGGCCTCGCCAGCGATTTTTTTTAACCGCCGTCCCGGAGCCGGGACCGGATGCGGGGACAGCTGCCTGGGCTGAGGAGGCTCACTGGGAATACAAGATCTCGGTGACTCATCCAGCAGGCGCCAGAGCTGCTTAACTGCCTTCCAATGTCTCCGAAATAGATAGAGTGAAAGAGAGGGAGGGTAGAGGCGAGGATGACAGAATATATCTGTAGTAGCTGTCTGGGAGGACAGGGTGAGAGAACTGGGACAAAGGAGGGGCTCTGCTGCTAAGGGGCAGATTAGGAAAGGGACTCCAAGGATCTAGGTTCAAACCCAACTGCCTGCTGCAGCACCTGACTGAGGTACTTACCTTGAACTGAAATAGTGAAGATCCAGCTGTATAGATGGCAAAATGGGTGGAGGAAAATGTCAGCAAAATAAATTAAGTTAGAAAGGGGGGAGTCAGAAGCGCAGGGGGGCAGGATGCTTTCCTTCAAGACGACTCACAATGAATTCTCCACATAGGCAACCGGGTGATATTTAGGGGAGGAATTCAGGGCAAGGAGTTTGATCAAGGGAGCCACAGCAGGAGGTGGGATTAGAACACGTGTAATTTGGGTCTAAAGGTGGTAGCGATAGCCACTACAGCAGCAAAACACAGAGTGCATCATATAGTACAGCAGATATTCCCAAGACCTTTACGATGCCTTGGCTAAGTCTTAATGGCTTTTTCAGACACCAAATAAAAGGGAGGCAAATTGATTTTTGACTTTGTACAGTAGCATGAGAGGCGAGAGGCTTGTTTGGGATGTTTTGTATCTGGGGACCTACATCCAGCACGTTTCTGTAGGCTTGAAGCAACTTGTCTCCTTGCAGGGACTAACAACACATAGCGGGACAATATTAACAAGGAACCAGAACAGCCTGGAAGCCCTCCATTGTGACATCCTCAGTCACAAGATGTCCCCGTGTTTAAATACAGAAGCACATCTACACGTACGACAAGGTGTCAGATTATCGTCCTCATGGGACCAGTCACCTCATTAGCACAGGAAAGTCACTCTTTCTGTCCGGGTCTGCGTTAAAGAACTATTGTTAAAAAAAAAAAAATCACAGAAATTCAAAACACGTGGGTTTAAAACAACTGCATGCACATCTTCATTCTGGTGGCTTCTTCCATCAAACCTACCATCACTGAGGGAGTCTGGGACCACCGGTAGGAGTGTCGATGAAATACAGCAGAAAACCAGAAAATACAGAGAAAACAGCGTCAAAGCAAATCTAATTATCTCAAATTCGGTCTAGTGGGATCCCTATCGAAGCAGTTGACAAAAAAAGTCCCAGCGGTGTTGCGATCACACAATTAAAAAATACACTGTGCCAATGAGCCAAAGGACCTTGGGCTGTATAAAAGCAATTAACATCCCACACCGGACATACAGTACCACGGCACACAATTTGGTACACATTTCACGACACAAGCTTGATTAATATTAATAGTTTCACACGACTGGGGCTTTTCCATCAACGAGGCGAAAACAGTTTGGGTTGAGGTACATTCTCAGGAAGAGGTTTCGTGCAAAACCATTCGGACGAGTTGACGTGGAGGTTTAGCTTAAAACTGAATCGGAAGGTTGGACTTGAGATGAGGCCTCGTGATCTGAAGTCACCCCCTCGGTGGCTCCCCTCCCCCCAGGCACGGAAAGGCGTGTTTGATGAGGATGGTCAGGCATCAGGGTTAAAGTTCAAGCCCAATTTCTGCACGACCCCATTTCAATTCTTTAGCAAGAATTGAACTACCTCCCCCAACAGCTGAGCTTCTGGGACCGGGGTGAGTCGATGGGACTGGGGAGGGTCTGCTTGTGACACCGGACGACTTAGAGCAGATCGACCACTGATTTAATGAACTGGATGTATTAACTTGTGCAAAACAGCTTGGGGTCCCGGTGCTCATCTGGGGAACGCTCCGTGTTAAAACAACACTCGCTCTCCCTCCGTAGGAATAGTGGGGGTGCTCAGTGGTTCTTGGCGACCAACCTCCATTTTGTTTGAACAGGCCCCAAACTAAAGGTCTGCTGCATCTGGGTATGAGATCAGAAAGGTGCCTGATAAGGGTGGAGGACTACTGGGCATCACATTGGCCCAGAAACCAGAGCAAGAAGCCCAAATGGGAGATGGCAGGGCAAACAGAACATGTGACCCTGCACTATGCCCGGAGCTGTGGGTCTCTCTGTGGACCTGACGCCAGCTAGAACCGCTAACCAGGTCCCCGAGGCTCCGGGGAGCCCAGAGGCACGGCTTAAATGCATTAATCATGCGCGTTGCTGTCCCTGCAAAGGGCAGCTTTGCAGATCACCTTGGGCTGTAAGCAAGGGAAGCAATGGCTCCGACCAATCATGTAACGTACTAACAGTCCCACGGAAGAAGAGAAGTTCTGGGTTTGCGTTTCCTTAAGGACTCAACCACAAATCGGGTTCCCTCAGTCGAATGGAACACACGTCCCTCATTATCGAACTCGACTTTGCGTAACAAAGGAAACACTACATATTCCTAGGAAGACGTCATGGTCGGAGAGGCACGGACCTCTCCTCTTACTCATGGATCTATTCCTGCAAATTAATTCTGCATTAATTCTGTCTGGATTTGACATATTGACTTGGAGGGGGTGTTTCTTACATCCGTTCCCACTCAGGTGGGCCAGAAGTGAAAACTTTTCCGAAACTCTGTGGACGCATTATGATGCGGAATTTCAACATGCCCCTGATTTAAAATAGAAGCTTGTTGTTGCAAACAATTTCAGTACAGGCTTCTTCTGCTTCAAGAGTCACCTGGGATGGTTCAGTCAAGATGCAAGAGACCACCAGGAAACTAACCATTCAAGCTCTGGTTCTCCCGCATTCGAATGGACCTCTGTAGGCAGTAATTACCCAATTTGCTTAACTGGGTGGTTTGTACAAAGTCACTTGTACAGCTTATTTTTTATCCATTTATTCAGCCGTGTATTTATAGAAGCCCTTCAGCTGAAGTACCTCTTTCTCAAGGGCAAAAACAGGTCCTGAGACTTGAAGTCTTCTGAGCACAGGTCCATCTCCTAAATGCCTGCAATGCTTTTTACCACTACTGCCCCAGCTGGGGGGGGGGGCAAAATGAAGACAACTCAGGCATGAGCTGCTCTGTGTTGGGTAGCTGCTGAGCACAGCCATCAAGGGGCACCAGCTACCATAAGCACCCAGGCAGAGGTAGGTTGTAATGGGAAGGGAGACGGGAAAAAGCCTGTGGGGACAGGTGAAATAAAACAGAATAATAAAAAAACAACAGTTCCATCACGTGGAGGTGGATCGACGTGGAGGGACTGTCTTCCTATGGAGTGTCTGTTTATTTAATCTTTTCCTCCATAACTCAAGATCTGCGGCTGCTCCTCCAGGTAGCGAGATAGCCGAATCTTTTCCCGAGTGCCACTTCAAAATCATTTCACTTTTTCCTTCATCCCCCCTCAATTTGAACATATGATTTATGCTGTTATTTCACAGCCCCAACCAGCTCTTTCCATTAGATACGCATTATATCTGGGGCAGCAGGTAACACCATTGTTAGGACACAGACTAATCTGACAGTTGGGTCCCACGAGTCTCTGCTGCACCACCTGATTTGTATGAGTGAAATATCCATCTGTACCAAAAGAAAGTAACTAAACAATGGAATTATAATTGCACAAATTTTATTAAATCCTCATTTCTACACAGTTTAGCAAAGTAAACAGCCCCTCGTTTAGAACGAGGCAGGAGCAGAGTCTTCGGTCTCAGATGACACCTCGGAGAAGTAGCGCCAAACACGGGATAAATATTCCCAACTCACATGCAGACACACGTGGCCTGCAGACCTGATCTGCATAACTGCATAAAGAAGATATGGCATCAGTCAAGCCAATCCCACACACACTCGGTTCTTCTACCCCAGCATCACCTCCCTACTGTCATGACTTTTTGCAGACAGGCTGGCAGTTTACGGTGGATCATCAGAACCACCCCCCACACACGCACGACTGACGTGATGGCTTGGACCCTGGCATCAGTCTCTCTGCCATGCAGTTAATTGAATGTCACCATCTGCCCCCCACACCCTACAGTATCCTCTATCACATATGTACAGCTCAGAAGGTGTCAATTTGCATATGTGACAGGTTAAATGATCCAAATATAGACATTAAGCACATGGGAGACACTGCTGCCTTTGGAAAGAGAGAGAGAGAGAGAGAGAGAGAGAGAGAGAAAACAGATTTTCTACAAAATCCTTTAGTGTTTGAATTCAGTCATGAAGCTAGCGTCACATCAAAGTGAACAATATCTTTCAGTTCTGAATTTTTCGTTAGATTAACCCAATTTCCCAGCAGCCCTCACAGCGGATAGACTCCACATATGTGAGAAGCATCCATGACACATGTTCACGATCGTCCAGATAATCAAAACAATTAATCAGCTCCAGCAAATCGTAAGCGTTCGACAAGTCGTCGAGACGCTTGAACAACCACCACAAAGCAACCTTCGACATTTTTTCTGAACTAGCCGAGTAGCCCAGAACCCCTCTCTGTTGCATTTAGTACATAAATACTGTTAGTGCTGTTGAACAGGTGGACGTCACAGGGAGCCCCCAGGATGAAGATGAATGGGTCACTTGACTGATTTGACTTGACTTGACACACACACACACACACACACACACACACACACACACAGTACTAATGTGTGCAGCATTGTGTGTGTTTTTGAGATGTGGCACATTTGTCTTCATCTTGACAAATTAGCTGGGGACTTCCTAAAAACACATTTCACTATTGTGTGTGGGTGTGTGTGTGTGTGTGAGAGAGAGTATGTTTCACTATGCAAAAACTTCACACGGGGTGAGAAGTACCATTTTACCAAATTTCAACTCTGCGGCTTCAAAAGCAAAGCTGTGCATAAACAAACATTCAAACAAAGACACAAACAGGCAGAGATTCGGTTTTTTAAATACTGAGATTTGCTCCAAATCATCATCTTGACCATTAAAAACCATAAACCCCAAGGAGTGTTACTGATATTTGAGTTATTGATTCAATTCTCATTTCGCTCGATGCAAAGGACATTCTACACATACAAGTCAAAAGACAATGTGCCTTCAGACTCTCACGATTTTTGCTGCTGAGAAGTGTCCGAGTCCAGAAGAGGATAAGATATTGGACCCGCGATAAAAATGTTACAGCTCTGTGTCGGGGATGAAAACGAGATTCCCAGGGCAGCCACGGTAAAGACAAAATGTCAGCCAAGCCCCGGTGGCGACGTGAGGCCAGACTTCTCTGGCCAGAGATCCACCCATTTGCCCTCCCAGTACCACCTTTTCTCTGGACACAGGTCTTTCACACACACGTGCAAAGTGAGCAGAGGGGGAGTGTGACATGAGTGATGATAATGGAAGAAATAAGGCATAATGCGGTCAGCATTATTTACCCAAAGTTGCACACTGCTTTGGAGAAAAGCTTCTGCTGAAAAAGTCAATTTAAATGTAATTAAAACTGTAGCACGTGTGGCTCAGAATCATGCTTATACATTACGTACAACCACCCCCCCTGCCCCGTTTTGCACACGAAAGAGAATGACCGATTTCTCTCGATGTGCACATTTACTTGGGTTCAGACACTTGACCTCTGTAAACTTCAACTTGCATCAATTGTTTAAAACTTAAGCCATCGAGATTAGATTTTCAAAAGTTTTATTTTGAGCAAGACACATATGAAGGCAGTGGGCGGCCCAGCGTTTACAGGCCTCACTTGGCAACCAAAGGGTGTAGGTCTGAATCCGCGATGCTGCTGTAATACCCTTGAGCAAGGCACTTGTCCTCAGCTGATACAGCAAAAAGATCTCTGCTGTAGAAATGGGTTGTTAAGTATTGCTCTGCGATATGACTCTCGTTGACCGCAGAATCCCACCAGGACGTTCTCTCCTCCACTTGTGTCCTTAGTGGTTGAACGAGTTGAAAGATTGACTCCATCCGTGTGGTTGCTGTTGATCATCATCGCGACCCTCAAGATCTTCCTAAAGCAGTGTCGGAGTTCCATCACTTCCTAATACGTCCAAATATGAAGCCTCAAGTGGGTGAAGACAAGCCGATCAATCCAATCCTAACCCTAAATCCTCAAGTACATTTCCATACAATGTTCTGCATAAAAGCATCATCTTTAGACAAAGGTGCTCAATAAAGTGGATAATAATGAATAAACTATACACAACCCAGTGTGGAGTTAAGAAACATCAGTTTTACGTTAATTCCCATCAGCCCGAGGTTCAGTTTATACATCTGAAAAAAAATAAACAAAAACCACCAGCTTGATAAACGACTTGGCGACCCTTCAGAATGAAGTCAAGCTCAGCAGAGGAACCCATCGTTTTTGTGTTCACCAACCAAGCTTAATTCACGTTTCGACACGTCTCCCTTTTCCGCACCGCGCCGCTCCAGAACCGATCTGACCTTCTGCTTCGCCAACCCCGGAGTCAAGCTGACAAAATGCAAATCGATTCCCCCGTGACGCAGCATCTTCTCGTCCGATAAATATAAACGTGCGGCTCTCCAACCGCGCGACGGAGTGGCCGGACGACATCCGTCCGGCTCTGCTCATCGATTCTGCACCCCAGCCTCAGTTCCCCGGTGTTCGCTAACAGGCGACAGGAGAAACGGCGCCTGCTCTTATTCTGGGTATCAATTTACTTATTAATGGTAAAAAATGAAACCCACTAGTGGTGCAACCAGTGGTCTAACACTGTGGGGAAAACATTTTTCATCATTAACTCATCAAAGGCTTTGCTCGGTTCCCTAGTCGCAGACCGGGGGGGGGGGGCTCTACTACTAACAAAATAAATATATAAAAACACACATCTCTCCAATATACCAAAGCATATATTAACTTTAAGGCCAACAAAGGCTCATTTTTTAATATCCAGACACGTACCTGGGAGTCATTTGCGTAATTTAACAAAACCTCTTTTTCGGAGGAATTGTTCTTGCTGCGGACAGATATTAAAAGCATCAGCAAACACGGGAATTACACGAAGGGTATTTGGACTAAATGAATAATATAAAAGCGGGGCGCACGCAGAGAATAGCGTGCAAGTCGAACACACGCAGAGGAAAGCGGAGGCCTGTCGACTAAAGCGGCGAACCCGACCCAAAGCCTCACTTGGTCCAGCAGAGAAGATTGATTCTTAAGTTGGTTGACAAACGCTAATTGGGGGGAGGAGGGGTGAAATGAATCAATCTTGGATTACAAATAAAGTGCCCGACTAAAGATTTTTAAATAAACTCGTCCACCCGGCGCGTGGCTGCGTCTCAAGCTGCTCGGTCGATACGGGAGCCGCGCGCTTTGGAGGATCGGGAGCCGGACGTCGTGGGACGGCGCTCTCCTGCGGATTTTGTGCTTATCTGCTCTCGCAGTAATGCACGTCCTTGTGCGCCGAGCCAACGCCGATCCCCGGGAGAAGGTCCTCGCCGGCGTCGCTTCCGCGTGCCAAGCGTCCGCGAGGACGCCGCTTTCAAAGTAAATCACCGACGCTGCTTTTCCGGGCGGCCAAGTCTTAAAGTACAAATTTGGTACTTCACAGACAGCCAGAACTTCCTTCATATTAACTCAAAGTTTGACTGTCGGGGGGAGGGTGGTGTTGGAGACGCATGTAGGAAGCAGCCACTGGGATAATGTTGTTTATGACAACTAATTGATTTAGCAGCATTTCAGTCACGTTGGACAAAGGAACCAACTGAAGAAATAATTGGTTTTTATACTAAGACAATTTACTTGTTTTCCAGCAGGACTTTCTTACTGTTCTAGTTCCAGGTAAGAACTTTGACCGAGAGCTTCAAACCAAGAGAGGAAATTCGAACTCAAGGTCTTTGTAACTGCTGCGCCACCTACTGCCCCATTCCAGTACCTCACACGCTGTGTGGAAGCATCTTTGTAGAGGTTTATGAACCGCGGTCACCTGAGAACCCCGACGGCTCTGATATCTGGTCCCTTCCTGTGTTTGTCTGCTGTCAAGTTCAAGGATCACACCAAGGATGCAAATGTGTGGATCGCTGAGTCACATCAGAATCAGACTGTGTGCGTTTGCACGTCTGCATGCTAATGCACCAAATCTCCCGCGGGGCGTTGGGGCCGTGTGCCCATATTTACCGACGCCACACACGGATTCAACTGAATTCACACCCATCTCATTTCCTGTGTCAGACGTGGAATCCGGGCCGAGAGGACGACCGCCGGGCTCAGACAGGGAAGAGGGGACGAGGGTGCCGTTTCTCCGTCTCGGCGACTTTTTGTGAGGTCACATCCGGGCTGAGAAGATCAACAAAACCGGAAGGAGAGAGTTAGAGCAGCAGCACGGCGCTTAAGGATCGATGGCGCCAAGTGGCAGCCAGAGGCCATCGCAGGGAGTCAGAGGTGCGGTTGAGGAGCAAGGGGGTCGCAGATGCTGGATTTCACAGGTCAGCAGAAGCCAAAATTGCAGCTCACCCTCTGTTCACGACCACCAAATATTTCGTCCCCACAATGCACCTGACCAAAGACTGCTCGCCATATTTATCCCCTCCTCTTCTCACAAAACCCGGACGGCAGCTAAGGCCGAATCGTGTCCTTTCTGCGGCCACCTGAGACCGACTTGGCATAATCGGAGTCATCTACGCCCCGCTGAAGACGGCCTTTCCGGCACCCACCGCGACACCAACCGCAATAGGTGCGCTTCCCACCAGGCTCTGCCGGCATTTGTTTCTCCTCGTTCCCCTGGCTCGAGAAACAAGGCCCCGACAGCAACAAGCAGAAAACGCGGAGCCACAAATAATGTGTATAAACACGTTTTATGTGCATTTAGCATTTCATAACACAAGTTAATGTGCAAAAATCCCTCAGTTCTTCACTGGGTGGGCTGACAAAAATGGCGATGCAGCTGGAAGTGGGAGAGAGCTCTTTTAATATAAAGCCAGAGGTGGGGAGAAAACAATTACAGTGCTGTAAAACTGAGCTGAGGTGCGCTGTTGAGGGACATTAAAGGACAATGTCGGCGATTATAACAGCCAGGGGACGACTTCTGCTGGGCAGCCTACGCAGCAGAGTGACAGCTCACAGGGACAAACCCGTCCACTGCCACCAGCCGCTCTGCGGCGCTAAATTAAAGACGGGGGACAGCGGAGCAGCGAGGAGACCACCCCGGGGGCGTCAAAGACAAGCGCCTTTCAACGCCTCATCGCTTTTTTCATCTTTGCTCTCCCCTCCGGAGACAAAGGAAGTCATCCGTGGAAATGTCAGTGCCTAGTGGTTGCGGGAAGTCCTTTCTTAAACGTCTCATTTCTGTCGCCTTTCTGTCAGCTACTCTCTCGCTTCGTCCCCGCCGAGTGGCAACCTGAAAACCCTTGTGATCATGAGCGGCGGCCATATTAAACCTCTCCGGCGACGCCCGGCCCCTTCCGAGGGAGCGCTCGGGGAAGTCGGCAACGCAGAACTGCGGGCGACACCTACAGCGTACGACCACTCTTGTTAGCAACCGAGGCCTGGCGAGAAGCAGACCCGACGCAGCTGCACCGAGGTTCCGGTTAAGCTCCGAGCAACTGCCAATGCAGGAAAGCCGGAATCAGCAAGCAGGCCCCCGTGTTCGTCCGCTCGGAACAGCCAGGCGCATTTTCTCCCTCCATTTTCTTTCTTTTAATCACTCGTCTATTGTTGCTTGAATTGCAATACATTCGCGTGCAATTTCCACCCCCACCGGTTCTTGGGGAACAGCAGCGGGAAAAACGAACGGAAGCGCTTTGGAGGCCCGAGCCAGCGCTCGCCGTCTGATGTCGTTTCCACGCTTGCGAGACCAGGTTTGATGTTTGCGCGAGTTTCCCCTCGTAGCAGTCGCATCTCCGTCATCCATCCCACCCCCCCACCCCCCGCCCCAGTCCCACACTCCTCCACCCTCCTTCAGAGCATTCTTTCGAGAATTAAATTTAGTCCCTTTATTCCTCCCGGATGGACCGTTTCCATCAACCAAAATTAAACTCGGCGATTCCGCCCCAAAGCATCAGTCCTCCGCGGCACAAACAAGGTCATAATATTACTATAATGCTATTATAAAATGAATATAACCGGTTGCCCATTGCCCAGTCAGGCACTGTCTTGCACGGCAGAGAAAAAAACGTTTAATCGACTGGTTTATTTATGAGGAAAATTGTGTTCGTCGAAGGAACCGTCCTCATCTGTGGGCGTCCGCTTCCGAATTAGACAACACGGACACAAATGATAAAAACGCACTAAATAAGGACCCAAAATCCAGAGCGTCTCTCTCGCTCTCTCTCTCTCTCTCTCTCTCTCGCTGCTTGGCTGGAATAGCAATGCGCAAGAGAAAGAAAAACCCTTCAATATGTTTTCCGCAGAAGGTAGAGGTGCGTTCCAGGTGGGGGTTTGGGGGGGTGGGGAGGTACGCGAGCAGCCAGGAGAAGAGGGTGTAAAGATGTAAAAAAGGTTGAGAAGATAAGGAAAGGATACGAGAGGAGGACATTGACGGTGAGGAGGAGAGAGACGCTCATTCTGAAGTGGAGACTCCGTGTACCTCTTAGCACACGCTGGGTGTACAGACATGCAAATCGCATGTAAATCACATGCAAATTATGCCAGGAAAGCTAGGTGAATATGGAGTGCAGAGAACGGGGGCACGATGGCATTGCGAGCGGCGAGGGTGGTGGGGGTGGTGCGGTGGACACTAGTGGTCCCCAGACACCAGCTTTAAGTGACACACGGACGGAGTCCACCGAGGCGCTACAGGTCGGGCGGGGGAGGGGGGTTTGCCGGAGAAGTTTGCGCCCGGCCCATCAGCCCCCCCCAGGTGCGACGACACAGCGACACAATGACCCCGTGTTCGACTGCAGCGGGAGAATTCGGATGTTTCAGAACGAGTTAGAAATTCACACTTGACGTTTAGAGGTGTGATATTTTAGGCTTGATCTGACTGCTGGAAGCCAACAGGAGACACGAGGTGTAACATAAGCTCAGCTGTGAAGCCATTTGTCAAGCGGTACAGTGCAAGTACCAGTAGAGTAGTGAGCGGCTGGTGACACGACGCTGCTGAGGAACGACCACCGATGCCAACCGTAATCCTACCAAAGGCGAGTCCTGGGACATCCTCTGAAGTAGTAACAACAGCAGTTATAATAACGTATTTTTTCTAATTCTCTTTGGGAAAACAGTAATAGCCACCTACAGAGGAAGGAAACAGCCGCTTGGAATCCCGCAGCAAAAGAGTTGCCTATAATGCAAGTGTTTTTTTTTCTTAAATTTTATTCTTGATAAAAAATGCGCAACTTGATTCATATGAGAGGCTGAATGACTCTTTAGGGAGCATCTTATCGGGAAAAAAGGGCACAATTCTAACCGGAGGTGCGGAGCTAAGTCAGGCTCCCAAATGCATCCACCTGGTAAAACCTGAAACAAACATAAAAAAGATTACTAGAACACTGCCCTGTGTAGGACACACACACACACATACACACACACACACACAGAGAGCCATCGTTCACATCCACCCACTACCTCCTGCATTCCATCTCCTGAAGCCCACTTTGGTGGGAACTCTTCATATTTCTGTGTTGCAATTAGGGGAATTTTCAACCGTACATCCCTGACACACACACACACACACACACACACACACACACACAACCTCAGAGCTTTATTGCTTTGATTCCTGCATTTATCCAGGTAAAACCAGGCTGTTTCTGCGAGGCAGAGGACAGGTTGAGGCTGAACTGACACGTACGGAGTTACGGGACAGGACACACCGCTCACTCCGAACGTGTACATTCGACGCTGAACCTCGGGTGGGCATCACGCCACTAAGCATCAACGAAAAAACACACACCACCAAAAAGCCCTCACGTATCTCTATAGAACACAGAAAACAACATCTGTAGACTAAAATAGTCCATGTAGCTAAATAAAAAAATGACATGTTCCCTCCCCTCCCCCATTCTAAAATATGCAGGTTATATTACAACTCAGAGCTGCTCTGGGAAAACTTTAAATGTCTTTGAAGACCAAAGGAGCTACTGCACTTTAATGGAAACACAAAACAAATAAGCAACTGGAGACAAACAGAGCCTCTATCTTCATTTCTGCTTTCATTACTGAAACAAAATAATTTATTCATTAACTCGGGGAAAAAAAAAAAAATCGATAGACTGAACATGTTACGAATATGAAATTTGACTTTAATAGAACCCAAAAATGATGATTGGCTGTAATCGCGGAATGGAATAAACGCCGCCGTGTAGTCATTACTACTGTGAACGGTGCAGATGAATTGCTTTCGTATGTGACCTGCAGAGTCAATGAGGGAAACGCGTCCCCGTCCCACAAGTTTTATCGTCTGAATGTGCAGGTGGTGTCCAGAGACCGTGAACGTGGGGGGGGGGGGGGGNGGGGGGGGGGGGGGGGGGGGGGGGGGGGGGGGGGGGGGGGGGGGGGGGGGGGGGGGGGGGGGGGGGGGGGGGGGGGGGGGGGGGGGGGGGGGGGGGGGGGGGGGGGGGGGTCAACCAGTATAAAACTCCCCTCTCTCCTTACTTTATATCTTTCTGGCTACTCAACTGGTGCAGCTGGGAGCAGAAGTTTATTTGCAATCCATTTTGCTGCAGCTCTGAAGTCACTTTCGACACAAATTCACAATTAATGAAGTCTTAATAATTGAAGGCCCTCGTATTAACTGCTTGTTAGGTCCCATAAAAACCTTGGATGCAGCAGTAGGGACTTTAAGCTACATTAAAACGCAACCTACACTGGCTGACAGCACACGTACATCTCCGCAAACGTCAAAACTGTTGACGATACCCCCCCATCGACCTGTGCGGCGCTGCACTTTCTGACCACCGACACCAGACACAGGCTGCAAGCGCTGCTCATGTGTGTTTTTACTCACTTCTACATGCTGGGAACTTAAACACCGGTCACAGAAACTTCAGAAAAAAAATTCAGAAGGTACAGTTTCACCTTGCAGAATCCACGTCGATCATAGGTGAGAGGTGAGGCTGCCGACTTAACAGGGCGTGTGAGTATGGTGCTGGCCAGATAATCCGCAACTTGTACGGATATATACCGCATATAAAGAAAATCTTCTACCGAACGGCGCCCAACAGTCCGGCTAAAGCTCTCACAAAACAGTTTTACTGTAAAACGATAAGAAACATTATAAACTTTCAACTATACTTAATGCCACAACCAAGTGACGGAATGGGACTGAAGGAGACTTGAGCGCCAGTGTGTGGGTAGGTGGGCGGCCAAAGCGTATTAGTTTAGATCAGATGGCTGGTGTAGGATCACAAGCCTTTGCTGCGAGCGGCAACACGATGGGGTAGAACCGCACAGAAGGCGTTCCGTACATGGTGAGGGGGAGAGGTGAGGTTGGTGGGTTTTTTGGGGAAAAAGCATGATGGGAAACATGTTCTGCCACAGCATGCGATGAGATGTGACGTTGGCAAGATAACAGCGGGGTAACGGTGTAAGACAGTAGGCAGGTGAGGAAAATTGAGTTAAAAATAAACTGGAAAATTGATTTGTGAAAATGTATAACTAAGTTTCTAACAGGAGAAGCCAATGAGCAACAGACAGGTGTAAAGTAGGGAGCTGGTGTCGGTCGGTGGAGAGGGAGGAGCGTACGAAGGGAGAGGTCACTGCATGGGACTCGCCTCTGAACCGACACACAGCTTCGACATGAAACCCCGCTGACAGGCGTAGAGGTGTAAATGATTTCCCGCAGCTGTGGTGAATATGAAACCAGAAAGGTTAAAACACACACTGAATTGTTCTGGAAAACATTCCCCATCGAGCCCTTTTCCACAGCGACTCATTGGTATTCAGCGTCCATTCAGAGCGGCTGATGAAACTGTCAGTACATGTACGGACCCCCAGTTTCAATACCGTTTTATATGATACGTGAGCAAGTTCTTTCTGAGATCATATCACACAATTTGTTTGCTCACAGGATTCTTTTGTACAAAGCCGTGCAGGTGGTTTTCACTGTTTAACCCTTGAACACCGAGCAGTGTTGTGTTACTGGACTACTTTGAAAAGGAAGGCCTTGTGTCATTTTGAAACAGGGAAACACTTGGCCGATATTCTACGCTGATTTACTAAAAACAGTCCAGCTCTTCATGTTAAAGATGGTTTAGTTATGAACACTGCAAAGCCATTTGAAGTTTACATTTCCTTAACTTCATTTTGTACGAAACCCTCCTGTATCACAGCAGAAGCAGCCTGTATTTACACAGCCAGCCAGTAGTTGGCGGTAAAGATCACCCAGCTGGAACAGGACTGAGGGATGATGTTCTTCCAGTTAAATTCCACATTGTTTACAGCTTTTAAGCATTAAGTTTGTGTGAATAACACAGCTGACAGTTAATAAAAGCATCACATTAAAAATTTGTAGCTATACAACAGCTAACACGAGTAAGTCGAGATGTCCGATATCGTACCCACTGTTGTTGAATGGTAGTAGTGACTGCACTTACAAACAGGTTACGAACAAACGTCTAGTGTCTGAAGAGCCGGTGTAAATGATCGAAGACTCCAACTGTTTACTTACTGTTTATGATTTCACCTGGGAAAAACCTGATCAAATAAATAGGATTTTTACACACACACACACACACACACACACACACACACACGCAAACTAACACTTTCCTCAAAATGCCAAAATTCCAAACGGGTGCATTTTGCACAGTTTGCACACCACTATTGGTGGGACTGGAGCAGCTGGCAGACTCTGGCCATCGGTCCCCCACCGCGGGCGAGTACACATGTCACCGAGAGAGAAACGGCTAAGTGACATCCTCGCGAGAACGTTATACTACGCCCACACAGACAGCGCTATTTGTTTCAATTACGATTATTTCCCCCCCGGGGGCGAGCTGCGGGAGACACCTCACACGTATCATTTAAAGAAAATGGACTTTCCGTCAAACCGGCTGCACGTGCAGATCAGTTACTAGAATTTGTTTTAAAAAAAACCAAGGCGTGCCTCTCGTGTTGGGGAGGGGGGCCGAGATGCCGAGCAGGATGGAAGACAACAGCTTAATTGGTGTCAGTCAACCTTTTTCGCTCATCTGGGAAGCCTCACTCCATTAATAACATGGAAATCCTTCTTTCGTCTCAAAACGAAAATGGCAGGACTGCTTAAGACCGGCCATTCGTCTGCTGCAACCAGCTGTACATTTTCTCAGTTAAAGGACCAACGGAAAGCCCCCCGAAAATCACCCAGATCACGGCCCGCATGGAAAATGTGTTTTTTTTCCCCTGCTTAATGTACATTCCTGCTATGCAGCAAAACGGAGACGACACAAGTGCATCCTAAGAGGCAAGGCTCATCCTACACTAATCTCCATCTCCGACTGCGCCGAGGAACAGGAAAATAAGCACTTCTTTCATCTCTGGCAAATTTGTAAAGATGGGAGAGTGAAAATAAATCAAATAGTTGGCTCTACATGCTCTAAAGCAACGCCGGGCACCTTGGCGTCTGCGCGGCCATTAAGTGCAGCCATTAAAGGGTATTTTTTTTTGGGGGGGGGGGGGGGGCAGACAGCTGGATAGTGTGTTGCTCACAGGGAAGCTTTCAGGCCTTTCGATTTTGTGCCTNTTGGGGGGGGGGGGGGGGGGGCAGACAGCTGGATAGTGTGTTGCTCACAGGGAAGCTTTCAGGCCTTTCGATTTTGTGCCTTCACGCCTCCCGTGCAGTCTGTTGGCGGCAGAGTAGAACCTGCTACACTCTGCCCAGAGAAAGAGACCACTTTAACTATTGCACTAAGAGGCGCTTTCACTGGCTCCTTACAAGCAGGCCCCTGCGCTTCTTTGAAGAAGAAAGAGAAATCGGGGGTGAAAATGAAAGTAAATGGGCGAGAGGCATCCTGCGGTGTGACTGAATAACCAAAATGCTGGTGCACTAGAACAAAGTTGCTTCCTCCAGCTTTGACAGCCCAAGCTTGGCACAAAGGTCGAATTATTCTCTTAACGGAGAGCTATTCCAACGCTCTAATGCGTATATCTGGCTATACGATAAGCCGGCCACCCCTTCCAGGGTCACAGGTCAACCGACTCCCCCCTGCAGGGAGGAAGGCGGTTCCTAAACCCGAACTGGCGCAGTAGGGCGACTTCATCAATGAAGAAAACCGATAAAGCCAAGAAAGGCTGCCTGCCCGGTGTTTTAAATGATAGGAACTGCTTCTTAGCACCACCTGACTGATGTTGAGAACACCGAATGCCATTTCTGTGCAAGTCAACTAATGTTCTGTGCAATTTATTTGCTTTTATTCCCCAGGAGAGGCCATTTTAAAAGGCTGTGAACACGCACAGCCCAAAGAGCTACTTAGCCATTTCCTTGCCAAGCTTCGCCGAATCTGTGAATCACCCCCCCCCCCCCCAGATCCATAACATCTGTGGGCGAAAAAAGGGCTCCGCTTGTCATGAGCCACGATGCACAGCACTTCAGTCTGGAGTCCTGCCCGTGCGGCCCTGGTGCCATAACTGTCGGCGAGATGCGATTCATCCGGGCACGAAATGCAGCTGCAGCAAATATAGCGGAGGCGGCATCTCCTTCCCCGCTTCAGAGTTCACCAGCCATCTGCACCAGCGGCGTGCTCCCCTATTAACCCCGGCCAAGACGACCGCGGTTAACACGCGGCAAACGGACAAAGGAAAGTTCTAGGGGAGGAAGGGGGTCAAAACAAATCGTTTGTGAGAGTCGCTTCATTCCATGCTCAACAAGGAGAATTAAAAACTCCCCACATTTCCTTTTATTTACTCCCCCACTGCCTCGCCTCTCAGTCTTGCGTGTCCAGCTCCGCTCTCTGGCCTTTAGAGCGCCGTAAACGCTTGGCAGAAGGGAAGAAGGTCTCCAAGGCCCCACCCATTTATAAAAATGAACACACAGGAGGAGATGAAATACTTGGCGGAGTAAAAATACATTAAATTCAATATAAACCCACCAGGGCGCGGGGGTGGCCGAGTCGGCCGCGCAGTTCGGATGGGCCGACGCGATCCGCTGAGCGGCAGTCGAGGGTGACGTACTTTGCAGAGGCACAGCTGTTCAGGGGAATGAGATGGTGAGAAAGGAAAGGTCATCGGGACCCATCGGCGGGGCAATTCAACAAGGGGCGAGTCAACCGTTATCGTGGCAACGGATCAAAACGGGGCGGGGCCGAGTGCCCCTCAACGCGGCACAAACAATTAAACAATAGTCAGTCAGTTAGCACGGCATCACTTCATACCAGCATGGGGGGCATGGGGGGTAAACCAACAAATATCCCATCTTCTCAATAAGTTAAATAAGGGTTTGCTGGGAAAAGGGTCAATAATTTTTGATACGGAGCGCTGTATGCCGGTTTGGGAAGCCTGGCTAACCAGTAGGAGGCCCGTCAATTACCCAGCCGAGATTAGCTCTCCGACTCCTGTTAAGCGCATATCGACTTTCAAAGAGCAATTTCAACCGTGCGCAATCCGAACGTGTTAGAAAGCGATGAAAAAGGCTCCGCTGGTTAAACCCGGCCATCCCTGCTCAACGTTTTTACCCACTGCAACGCGAGACTCGCGTCTGTGCCCTCAGGTGCGATGGGATTTCTTGTAAAAAAAAAAAAAAAAAAGAAGCCGACTACGCCAGTCCAAAACCACCCGGCAAAACGGATTTCGATTCAGGACACGTCGGCCGGATGGTTCCTCGGCTGCGGGGATACCGGGTAATTAATTTGTGCTCTTAAACAAAGTGCTTGAAGAGCTCGGCATTAAAGACGACGGCGTGGGAACGCGCTTGCGACCAGGTACGGTGTCAGGGAAGTCATTTGTTTTCATTATTGTGGCTTAATAGATGGTACAAACTAGTTTCTTAGGAAATCAATTTTTAAAAGATCACTTCTCCAGGCAATAACAGGCAAGTGAGCACCTAATAAGGGCTCGATTGCAGGGCGTAAATATCATAAAACGTTTTACGAAGTAGCACGATTACCCCCTCCGTCTGACGTGCGTGCTCGACTGGTGCCGGAAACTCCGAAACCCGCCCGGCCGATAAAGGAAAGTCGGGGTCTGATGCACTTCTGAGGGCTTCGCTTGTCTGTCAGTCAGCCGTAATCCACAGACACGCTTCTCGGGGCGACGAAAAGGCACAAGCTCGATACCTCCACTTTGGAAAGGAGAAACCTACAGCTACAAGCTATTTAGAGAGACTTCGCTCGATGCGCCACAGTCCACTTCAAAGAGGCTTCCGGCACGACGGCTGCGGCAGTGGGCCCGGCTAACCGACGGGCCACTGTGTTTCCGAGGGACAAGGGAAAGCAGCCACACCAGCGGCAAAGAGGCGTTTAGCAGCATCCCGAGAAACGTTCTGCCGATTGCTTTCGTTTCTACTTTAGACTCTCTTCTTCTTCAAAGGAAACCGGCAAGATCTCAAATGTGCCTCTGCCTCTCCCGCTCTTATCCGGAGCGATCCTTTTCCAAGCTTTCAAACGCGACACGCGTCCGACTGAGCCGCCCCTGCAGCGCGGGGCCCTTCGATCTGCTGGCTTGTTATTCCAAAGACAACGTTTGAGGTTTGACATTAGCACTTGTTTTTGGCTTACATGGGGGGGGGGGGGGGG